>APFE031246130.1:0-18562 GCA_000404065.3 Pinus taeda
GTGCAATGTGCAGCTTGACCTGATCTTGTTTTCTTTATGCCGCCAACTTCTATATGTCCACGATGTTTCGAGCGCACCACTCCCATGGCCATGCCTCTAGTACGTTAAATATGATGTCATCTGTGGCTACAAAGGATAGCTTTATCCATTGTTTGGTCGGGTCCTTACGCGCTCTGATGTAAATGTTATGGATGTGCACTTTGCATTCCTCAAAACTTTGCAGGTTGTTGTAGACAGTGGGCGACAACCGCGGCTTATGGTTGATCCCCATTCTAAGGTTCATCTCCATGAGCACCCAGAATATTTTAATGCCACGGATCCTCTTGGCATCCTTTGTGGCCGAAGTATACTTTGCGGCCTCTGGCAGGTCCCTATTAATTATGGGGAATTGACTATCCTCCGGTAATTCCCCTACCATGAGCACTATGGACAACATAAGCCATGCATAGTGGAACGTTTTGCCCTGTTCCTGAGCTTCATGGAAATTCTCTAAAAACTCCTTGCAGAGGTACTCAGACCAATTAAACTAGACCCCTTCCACGCACTGGTTAGCCAGTGTGACCACTGGTGCAGGTACTTTGCCTATGCGATACTTTCACATAACCTTACTAGCTAGAATTTGGGTTGCCACTTTCTCTGCTTTGTCATTGATGTTGTATATGGCGTAGCTCCTTCTCTTCTTCACTAGCTTGTATTTTTTCTTCATGGCCTCTGTGATGGCCAAGTCACTGCTCTTCCCTTGCGAAATGTCTGTGGGGTCCTCTCCTTTGAATGGAAGCTAGGAGATGTGGTGAATCAAGTGTGCTATGATGGGGATGGGCTCCTCCAACCAAAAGCACCCATCATGCACCAGGTAGAGCAGTTGCCTGATGATGAAAATGGTTATTGGGGCGCGGTGGAAATGTGACACCCAGAGCAGGTTTAGTAGCCTAGCCTTTTCTACTTTGTGAACCACTTTCACAGCTCTAATTCTATAACCCCTGCCACGATGTTCTGCTTGGGCTTCATGAGGTGCCTGGTCTCAAGGTGAAGGAACTTCTCATGGTTAGCGAGGTCCCAATCTTCGAATTTCAGGCTTGGCACCCATCCTAGGTGCATGCCCTAAAAAATAATGTTGTTTGGGAGAAGCAAGTTCTAGAGTGAGCTCTTGGTCTTGTCGAGGTCCTTGGGCACTTTAACCTTCCCTTTTCATGGGGGGACAAAGGCGGGCAACTTTGTCGGCGGGTGCGGAGGCTGAGTTCCCTCTTCCATGCCTTCATCCTTGCCTTCTGCGATGATTAGGTCCTCCAGGTCTTCCTCTTATTCATCAGTCTCTATGTTGGCGGCTTTCCGCTTCTCCTCCATTAACAGCTTGGTGCGTAGCAGGTTTCGCGGGGACACACGTACGGGAACCATCGCTTGTTTGTCCTTCTTGGGTCTTGCCGTGCGCGGTGATTTTAGGATTTCTACCACAATCCCGACACCGTTTGGAGCATCCCCCATAGTCAGGGCCTGTGCGGCCTCCTCAACGGTCATTTCTGTTATCTTGATAACATCCTCAGCTATTGCCATCGTATCTATCTAGAAATCTAACAGTCATGAACAAAGGGGCTCAATCAATGCCTAGCACACAACAATCAGGGATCTGCTGAATAGCTTAATTCGCAAATGACCAAGTGTTGTTTTCTCGGCAACCCTTTGTAATTTATAGTGCTTTTTGAATTTGAATTCAACCATCCCCCTAAATCTGGTTCATTAATGCTCCCTTGGCAGCATATTTTCCCAAATGTTTCCCATAAATGGCATCTTAAATTCCTGTCGCCCACTCCATTTGGTCTCAAGTTGAGCATCCCATCATGAATAGTGACTTCAAGGGTCACTTACTAGTCAAACTGTGTGACAGCACAGCCACCTGTGCGCGGTCTCGGACCTTGTGACTCTTTTCTTCTGCACACAGCTCCAACATCACGAAGCTCCTAGGTAGAATAGTTTATAGTCCTACGCTCCCTTTCAACTACCTGGAGTGTTAAGACTATTCTTCCTTCGGCTAGTCAGGTGGTCACACCACTCGTAAAAATTTTCATCTTGTCATCCATCATGTTTCGTAGAGAATACCCACCTTTTATTGTTACGGTTGGCATCGCGCACTTTACCATCTATAACGTGCTACCCTGGTCAATACACTTAGAAATGTGTGGTCCAAGCCAGGGCATCAAACTGATCAATTCGGGGTGATAGGTTTTAGACTTTTCACCGCGATCTTGCACATCCTACCTTATCATCCTTGTTTTTATTCCAATAAAATATTCCTTTATCTCGTCCTCCATCTTCTTGACTTCCGCGTCCACTAGAGCGCTTTTCTTCTTTATTCGTATCATTTTTTATTCAAGTTCTTGGAGTCTAAGATTTCCTTATTGGATTTCTACTTCCAAGGTTCCACGAACCCTCGTATCTAATGGTGATATCATGTGCGTTCTATGTTCTCCAAGTACTATAGGGATTACTATGGTTTATTCATACTCCAGCCTTGTTGGTGCCTTCTAGTCAGGTTTTTGCATGTGGTCTTATGAGCCCAGAGAACCGCTGATACGCGCAGGTCCTAGTCAGTCCACGTCACATGGTGGACCCTTTTTAGTGCTTCATGTACTTTGTTAAAAGCTTCTTCATGGATATTCTTCTGCGCACTTGGCCTTTCCATACTTCATGATCCCATCCGGAGGGGTCATTCCCGCAATTTCCTTACCCGTACCTGGTTACTGATTATGTCTCCTATCGGGAGGATGGTGTGCATTCGTGCAGGTTTCACACCATATGTCTGTATCCACCTATATAGGTGGGTGTGTGAGATGGTTTTTCCATCATACTTGTCTTTCAATTGCATTTGAGGCTTCCCAAACCACATGAGCATCATCCTTTGTGCAATTCATGATGTAGCACCCACTTTAGAGTGTTGAAACACTGCTGTTCTGGTACTTCTCTTTCAAATTTGTTCAGGAATTCATCCACCTTGATCAACCTGTCATACATAGGCAAATCTCTTACCTTTGTTGCCACGCAGCGCAGCAACTTTGTCATCATGTTACAGTTGAGCATGGTTAACTCATGTAAATGATTCTTCCATCGTTCTATCTCCTCGTCAGAATCTGATGTGCATGAGCTTACACGCTTCCAAGAGATTCAACCATCCATGGTTGGATGTACCCAATCTTGCTCCTGCGTGGTTATCTTGTAGATGTAGTCCAGATCGTCCTCACTGTCATAGTCACGCACTAGCTCTGTGTAGCGCGATCCTTTTGCAGGGTCTAAAGGTACCACTGCACGCAGAGACTTTTTCTCAAAGATCATATTGCGCTTATTTAGATTTATCACTCCATTCATGTCAGTGGCCCAATCTATTCCCAATAGTGCGGGGTAGGGATTGTTGTCATAAAAAAATTTTATCACTTCCAAATTTGCTAGCACACTTCCCCCTTCAATGTCTACTATGATTCCCTACAATCTTCCCATAGGTAGGATATTTTGCTAGTTCGCCATTTATAGTTGGATAGGAGAACATTGTAGCACACGTCAACCCATGCGCTCCCATGTCTTCTTTGGCAGGATGTTCGTGCCCGATCCTAGGTCTAGAATCACTTGGTCCATTTCATATTCCCTGATCTACGCATCAATGTCCTCTCCCTTCCTATTCATGTCTATGCTTCCCGAGATTCCGGACTATGCGCGGTTCTCCTGGCGCAGTCCCAACGCATCTAGGTATGAGTTTTTGCAGCCCCTTTAGAGCCTTGTTGTCGTGCAACAGCCTCATGCATGTCTCCAAGAGCATATTGGGAATTGATGGGTCCATTTCTGACTCCATTTTGTCCTTCCTTCCTGAAGTGGAGGCATCAACGAAGCTCCTCTTAGCTTCCATGAAGGTCTCCTTAGCATGCTCCAAATCAAATTCCGGTTCCTCCGTTGGGGCTTTGTGAACCCAGGTACTTTCTTCAGGTTGCTTTCCTTTGTCATCACCTATTGTAATACCACTCCAGAGCACAATATTTACATTAGGGTCTTCCTCGCGTAGCTTAGACCTCATTCTTTGCAGGTTTTGAGTCAGGGGAGGTTGGAGTGCTCCTTTATTGTGCAACCTCGCTATTAGTGTTGGATAGTTCTCTATCTCATGATCAAACAATGTACAATACAAGCATGATGCCCACATTGGATTCATATAATCACGGGCACAATGTCCAGGCCCTCCACAATTGTAACATATCAGTTGTCCGCAACCTCTTCCTAGTCCCACTCCACCATGGCCTCATTCGCGCCCCTGAAATCCAATGCATGTCATTCATGTGTTTTGATCGAGGGCCCATGTTTCAGGCTAAACTCTATAGGTAGGAGTTCGATCCATCATCAGTTCATAACTTCTTTAGGTGCACTCATCATGTCCTACTAACCTGCAGAAATTACAGAACAACTATGGTGAATTCTGTTTATACTTTTGTAATAGATGGCAGTTATCTGTAGCATGCTTTCCTGCTATCTGACATATCGCACACCATAACATTGGTGCCACACTTGGTCCTGCTTGTGCCCTCAATCTTAGTGGCATTGGCCCTCCTCCCGCAAGGTAATTCACGAACACCGGGCAATGGTCCTTGTCGTGCCCCTGGCCCTTGCATTTTACGCACCATACCTCATCGCACACTTCTAAGCTAGCCGTCCTATCTTTTTTCAAACTCTGTATCTCATGGCACAAGTTTTTTAACCACGCGTGAATCTGCTGAACTCCCAAGTTAGGATCTTGTATCAGAGTTTCGTGCAATATCATTGTGACCTCCAAAGGCTCAACCTGAGTAGTTAGCCTTTGTTGTGACAGCACGTTCCGTATATGTGGTGTTAACGATGCAAAAAATGATTCACGATGTTGCCCATCTGTTAATGTCATGTTCGCTTCGTGAATTATCCACTTTAGTCTTTGATCCAACTCCCATGGGGTTTTGCCTTGTAGCATTGTGATTTCCTTGAATCCAATGACCAATTGTGCCTCCCTTTTTGGCCAGATAAATTCTTTGTTTAGCACAGCTTGGATATCTGCTATCCCCGCATTTGGATTGTCATTTGAATGCTTAATGTACTAGGTCAGCACGTGATCTTGCAAAGCACTAACCAACGTTGCGTTCTTTATATTGTTGTTTGTGACACCCTATGCTTCGCATACAGCTTTTATCACGAACCAAAACTAGTCTGGATTTTCATTCCCTACTCCCTTGAATATTGGTAGCTTTATCATGCTAGCCATACTACTTCTCGGTGGTGGCAGAAGTGGTATGGACGAAGTCGGGGGTGAAGACGGTGAAACTGTTGGTGGTGTGGGTGGGGGTGGTATGCAAGAAATTCTCTGCCTTATCAAATTGATCACACTTCTTTGCCCCTCACGGAGATGAAATCAATGAGCTAGTACTACGTTCGTTTCTGTAGATTTTCCCACTCCACATAGCCCCAAACATCAATTTATTTGCATAACTCGTTTTTCACATAGTAGCATTTTAATCCAAGTGTTCAAATATTTAACGTACTTACCTCACAGTCCCTTGAGGAAACGTCATTCTGCCTCGGTATAGATGACTAAAGTATCTATTGCGAATTTGGTGATGAATCCTCCTATGATTAAATTTATCCAGTGACCGACAGCATGCACGACCCTATCTTTTGATGCTTATAGTATTCGCACCAATTTTGGAGTCCACACAATAAGTTTGTTGAGTTTACACCTTCCTTGGCTATCTACTAGCTTCGTGATCCACTTGTATAACTCAATAGGGGAGGATGCAAAGAAAATTTCATGGATCTCCATATACAAGTGGCAATCTAACCACTCTTCCTTTGATAGTCATGGATTCCTATTTTCCTGCACCGCGAACTCGTGAATCTTTCTATCCAACCACTCAATTCCTTTCTTTGTCGAATTCCAGTGATATGACATCATACATCTCTATGCAGATCCCAGTCCTGGCAATGGAACCTTTTGTTGGCTTGTTGGGGCCTGACCCAGGTTCAGAGTTAATTAGCCAAACAAATGCCTATACTACTGGCCCTTTCAGGAAAAGTCAGTGAAGCGCGGACTGACGTCTCACCTGAATTAGTATAGGAGGGTGCTAGAACTAGGTTTTCGTACCATTGAGATGTTTGAGAGGTTCTACTAGTCTTTAGTTTGATCTTGCGCACAGGTTGCTTCGCGCACTTCCCGTTCCTCATGGCCTGATACACTGCCTTCGCTCAACCCTATCCAGGGGTTGTGCTATGCTCTGCGCTATTACCCAAGATCTTACTTATCATCCCGTGTTAATTAACTACCTTTACCTACTTGAATGTCTTATAATTAGCAATACAAAGAACAAAGCATTCATACACGATCATGCAGTAAATAAATAGTGTATTTGCAAATTATATCCAATCATGCATTAAACCAAGAAAAGATACACAGAGTTATAGAAAAAATTCTCTTTATTGATTCCTCCAATGGTTACAGACTTGACCTACCCTGCGCGCTCAGCTGTAGGGGTCTGCGCACTCAACTACGGATGACTAGGCCTCTGTGCACTTAGCTACAGAGCCTTCTCCTACTCTACAACCCACATAGACACTTTACACTTCAACTCAATCACTTAGACTTCTCCTCCTTCTATTAGTTACTTCTTCTACACTTAGAACCTCGCTTTATTTATACAATCCCATGGTCCACGGACCATGGGTAGGTCTGACCAATCGACATTACATTACAAAAACTAGGGTGGAAAACCCTGTGACTCTATTATACTTTTACACCTTGCGCCCACAATTCGCAGAGAGTCTACAGCAAGATTTGGTCAAAACTTGGGCTTTAAGCCCCAAAATATGCCTTGGGGGGATTCCATGCCGAACATATATTGTAAGGGTTCATCAAATGAAATCAATGCCAGCCTTGTAAGTGCAAGAAAAATGAAGAGGTTGGTGAATTCCAGAAAGGGTTGCATGCTTATGGTTGTAAGGGGGAAAGATGCAGAATTATCCGATGCTTTCTAGGGTTGTGAGCATGTGCATAAAAGGAATTATGTGAATTAATTTCTAACTATGATGATATGTTTCAGGAACCAAGGGGATTACCTCCAAAGAGGGAAATCCGACATAAGATCAAAAAGTAGGTGTAGGAACTATTAAACCAAGGGGTCATTAGACCAAGCACTTCTCCGTGTGGCTCACCGATTGTCTTAGTGCCGAAGAAAGATGGCATATGGAGGATGTGCGTGGATTATCGAGCAATAAACAAAATCACGGTGAAAAATCGTTACCCTCTTCCTCGCATTGAGGACTTATTAGATCGGTTAAACAATTCTATCTATTCCAACCAAATTAGATTTGTGTAGTGGTTATCACCAGGTTCGAATTGCAGAGCAGGATGTGTGTAAAACTGCCTTCAAGACCAAACAGGTGTTGTTTGAATGGATGGTGATGCCATTCGGACGTTACAATGCTCCAGCCACTTTGATGAGGGACATGAATGATCTCTTTAGGCCTTTCATTAATGATTTTGTTCTTGTACATCTAGATGATATTCTTATCTTTATTAAAAGTTGGAATGAACATGTATGCCATGTGAAGAAAGTATTTGATGTATTGAAAAAAGAAAAAATCTATGTAAAATTTTCAAAGTGTGAGTTTGGGAAAACCTCTTTGGTTTACCTAGGTCATATTGTTGGTCATGGTCAGCTAAAAATTGATCCTTCTAAAGTTGAAACAATTGTAAATTGGCCTAAGCCTACTAGTGTAACTGAGGTTCGCAACATTTTGGGTGCAGTATAGTATTGGAGGAGGTTTATTGCCAATTTATCTGTTATTGCAGCACTCTTACATGCATTGACAAGTGTGAAGCAAATCTTTCAATGGGGAGGAAAGCAGCAGAAGCCCTTCGAAACATTGAAAGAAAATATCAACACCGCACTGGTCTTGGCCTTACCAGATCTCCAATAGCCATTCGAGATCGTGAAATTTGAGAAGACGATATGTTACCATTCACAGAAATTCTTTGACGCTATGATAAACTATCCCACTTATGACAAGGAGTTATATGCCTTGGTCCAGTGTGTGAAAAAGTGGAAACACTGCCTGATCGGCAAGGAGACCATCATCCATATGAATCATCAACCCTTGCAGTATCTTGAGTCAAAAACCAAGTTGCAACAATCTCGTCATTTCAGGTGGATGAGTTCTCTTCAGCAGTTTCATCTGTTAATAAAGTATAAGAAGGGCACTAGCAACAAAGTGGTCGATATGCTATCTCGCCCTCCTATTTTTTCTTCTGTTATTTTGCATAATGCTTCATTATCTTTTGACAGTTATGTTGAACAATATGGTAACGATGATGACTTTAAGGATATTTATGCAAAACTAACCCATGGTTCAGAGGTGGAAAACTATGACTTGCAGGGGAAACAGTTGTATCACCTTTGAAAATTGTGCATACCCATAGGAGAAAGGGTACTTATAATCCAGGAGGCCCACACTTCCCTTGTGTTTGGTCATTTTGGTATTGAAAAATCTTTGTGTCATGTACAATGATTTTTTTTTTTACCTCATATGAAGAACATTGTGACTCGCTATGTAAAGGGATGTGTGATGTGTTCTGTTTCAAAGCCCTCTAATAGAGAACTTGGGCTCTACACATCTCTCCCTATTCTAAGTCATCCATGGGAAAGTGTGTCGATGGATTTTGTAGAGGTTGCCCTTTGTATCTTAAAAGTCACGACTATTTGTATGTCATCGTTGAACGTTTTAGTAAGATGTGTATTTTAATGCCTTGTAAAAAGGAGATCATTGCAGAGAAGACAAATTATCTTTTCTTTCAACATGTTTGGGTCTATTTTGGGTTGCCCACATCGATTGTGTTAGATCAGGACTCTCGCTTTCTCGTAGAGTTTTGGACCAGCTTGTGGAAGATGATGGACACCAAGTTGAAAAGAAGCACGGCATTCCATCTATGGAATGATGGAAAAATAGAGGTTGTCAACTGCACTATGGTACACTTGCTTCGAGGTTATTGTGGGAAACATCCTAAGTTGTTTGACGAGGATCTTCCATATGTGCAACATTCCTACAATTGAGTCTTACACTCATCTACGTATCGTTCACCATTTAGAGATGTTTTGGTTACCTGCGAAAAGATCCTTTTGATATGGTCTTTGGAAGGGAAGATGACTCCAGTGGACATGATGACAGGGACAAAGCGCAACAGTTCATTTAGCATATCCAGTTGATTCACCAAGCAGTACAGGAGCAGTTGGAGGAATGTCAAGCCCGGTATAAGGCTCGACATGACAAACATTGAGTCGACCATCAATTTCAAGTGGGCAACAAAGTGTGGTTCCATATCAGCAAGGACAGGATGAAGGGAGAAGGGAAGAAGTTGGGACCAATATGGTATGGTCCATTCACCATCTTGGAGAAGATTGGAAATAATGTCTTTCATCTCAATTTTCTGATATATATGCAAATGTACTCTACACTGAATGTGGAGAACTTAAAGCTGTATGAGCCACAATTGATTATGGACATCGAAGAGGTGGGCATAGTTCCTACAGTTGATGGCTTTGCACTAGAGTCTCTCGATGAGTTACCTGAAGACATCATCCTTGACAGATGAACCAGGACTTCATGACGAGGAGATGTGGAATACCTTTGAGTTGATTTCAAGGGGATGCACCCTAGGAAGGCAAAATGGCTGGAAAAAGAAAGAGTGAGGGAACAAATTATTTTTGGTTTTGTAGTATTTAAATTATTTTTAATACTAAAATTCTTAGTATTATAATAATCTAATATGTTTGTTTGTAAAATTCATGAGGATGATTTTTTTTAAATGAGATAAGAGGTTAGTGAATTTGTTCAATGGTCTAAAGATATTTATAGAAGGAATCAAGTGCATGTAAAAGTTCAGCATGGATGGTTGTCAAGTTAGTTTGGCAGTTATGAATCTAGGGAAGGATCCTTCATTTTTTGAAGATGTGAGAGTGATGTCCTAGTGAGGTTATGTGATATCTTGGGATGTTGTTCAGTAGTTGAATTCGAAAGATTCGTGATTTGGGATTTCTAGAGTGGAACTTGAGAATCCAACTTTCCAGCCACACCTTTTCAAGGGTTATGAGAAAACTTGATGGAGTTAATAGCCTAGAATATTTTGAATTGATAATGATGCAGAGGCATGCAGTTATAACGGTTGATAGAACCATGTATGTGAAGGACACCATAATAGACTTGTGGTTGTAGTAGTTAGATACCCATGGATTATGGTAGATGGTTTATCCTTTATAGGGACATCAACATATCTTTTAATCATGTTTGTAAACACCAGTACCACAACTAGACTTTGCTAATTGAGATCGAGACAAGTAGTCATTAAGGGAGTGGATTAAAAGTATAATTCCTACTTGTCTTTGTTTTTATTCATTCTCTATATAGGAGTATGTTCCTAATGTTTAGGATTTGTTGAGATCTAGATGTTTCTTACATTGGTGTGTGGTTGAGATCTTTTATCAACCAACTGATTGTGTGTTTAAGACAATTGCTTTATCCCGAGACAACACTTCATGTATATATATGTAATATTATTTAATTAATGAATATGTGTACCTGAGACAACACTTCATGTATATATATGTAATATTATTTAATTAATGAATACGTGTACCTTATGTGAATTTAACTGATAATGTGAAAAATATTGTTGTCCAAGTTTTCCATGGGTATTTTGTGTACTCCTAACCCAAGTATCAACATCTCGTAGAAGGAAAAAATTTGCTCACTTAACAACGAGTAAAGGAAAAAAAATTACTCATAATTGTAAGAAAAGGAAAGTTTGGATAGACATAATTTTGAAAATAATAATAATGATAATAATGCATTTTGTCTTAAAAAACATTTTCTTTTAATTTTAATAACATCATTTTTTTTTAATTAGTAAACAATATTTTATATTTATAGATACACTAAATATCAATAATTTTATATATTATGTTTTTTTTTTTTATATTTTATAATTTTTACAACTGAATTAATAGGAACAAATATAAACTAGTTATTAGATATTTGAAGTATAAACTAGAGTTACTTGTTTTTAATAAGATAAGAATCTTATAAAATTGATGGTTGATTTTTAAAAATTTAATAAAAAATTTAATTTTATATAAATCAATTAATGAACAAATAATGTTATCTATATTGATGCACTATCCAAACTCTCTCTTTGTAAAAATATCGAAACTCTCTTTTTGGAAAAAAATTCTATTCATAAAGACAATCACACACCATAACAGAGAAATTATTCCTTGAAAGCAAACTTAGAAAATCAAAGAGAGAATCAAAGAAAGTTGTAGCTCTTTGGTAAAATAATCACTCAGTGAGGAGACTGCATAGAAACAGTCACTTGTATTCATTAGGCCACAACCAATTACATTCATAAGTTTACAATCTAGTGAATTGGTTCCTAGAACATAGGAATTGAAAATAGATCTAAGACAAATTAGGATAATAACTCAACCAAACACTATAATTAGGAAAATCTTTTAGGTTTCTCCATTATTCCAACCGTCCTCTTTAATGGAGAAATGATTTGTATACCACAACCAATTGATTCTAACATACTTCAAATGTTTTTCTATCCAAGAGGATTTGTAAAGATGTTCACCATATTTTCATTGGTTTACGATAGACTAAATCAATTTCCTTGGACTGCATCATTTCCCTAATAAAATGATAATGTGCCTCAATATGTTTTGACCTTGCGTGGTATATACAAGATTTTTTTCTAGTTTGATGGAACTTTGATTGCTGCACTTAATAACAATGGCAGGTATACTCATGTAGAGGAAGAAAGACAAAGAAACCTTAAAACTTGAAGTTTACTCATGTAGGAGGAAGAAAGACAAAGAAACCTTAAAACTCGAAGTTTTGATTTGCCACTGATGGTGAAGGAGAAACTACATTTCAAAAGGAAACCTTGGGAAGGTAATAAAGGAGGAAAGTCACCACAAGGAAAGCCATCATTTGGTAAGTCACCATTTGCAAAATTACAACCATGTATGACATTTTCAAAGGTTGATATTAAATATCATTATTGTTGTAAGTTTGAAAAGAAAATATCATGAGTCCACAAATAGAAATAAGAATTGTTGATAGAGGAGAAGCATTACATGGTAGAGTCAAATTTTTTAGATTATTTGTTACCTATGTTGCACTATAAATAGATGATCGAAATACTTGGTTTTTTTATTCCCAAGCCTCCATCCATATGTCTTTTTGTTTGAAATATTTTTTAAATCGCTTCATTTATATGACTATGGTTAACTATATACATTTATATATTTGAATATTTTGGTAGTCATGTAAATCAAATGAGTAGTATATGTTCATAGTCGTTAATTCATGGTAAGCATCAAAACACTTATTTCATAAACCCTTGTTTCATGACTTATCTCACATTGTTAAAACTAAAAAATCATAAAAATGAGCTAAATTATAATCTAATTTTAAATTATTATTATTATTATTAATTATACAAAGAATTAATATATAACTTAAATATGTGACAATATTCTTACTTATGGATATTTCCCCCACTATATCATGCAGATTATTCATTTTTAAATATGCTTTGTAACAATGCAATGAGACAATGCCATGACTTATTAATACCCCATGCCTAAATAATAAATAGGTATTTCATATGACTTTTTATATAAATTAAATGGATGGTAAATGTCTATAGACACCAATTCATAATAAACATCAAAACACTTATTTCATCATACATCTCAATATACATACATTTTAAGAAAACATGTAGCAAGATTCTTATCCATGGAGATTCATCCCACTTTATCATAAATAGTCTTAATCTATAAATAAACTTTGTTACAATACTATGACCACATGCCAAAAAAATCATTGCTCATTTAATATGACTTCACCCCACTTTATCATAGATATTCTTAATCTATAAATAAACTTTGTTACAGTGCTATTGCTTATGGATACCACATGCCAAAAAAATCATCACTCATTTAATTTGACACTTGTTCATACGATATTTTTTTAATTAATGAATTTAATTAAAAGAGTAAAAAAATCATAACTATTTTAGAAATAAATCTCAATTTTTGATTTATGTATATTATTAAATATTCTAAAGTGTTATGTAGAGATTACATTATTACTCTCCACCTAATAATGTAAGTAATAATTAAGTTTAAAAACTATTAAACCTAATTCCAAAATATTATTGGTCATAAAAATATTTTAATAAATTTCATGAAATTAAATCCCTCATCCATCTGATAACTATTTATAATTAAATTTATCAATCGTATTCTAAAATAAATATAACTATTCACATAATTAAAAATTAATACAACTATTGCTATAATTTTAAAATAATATTTGTATTATAATTCAAAAATTGAAATTTGATGTTTAAAAAATTAGATAAATACAAGTATTGCTATAATTTGAAAATAATATTTTTGTTAGGATTCAAAAATTGAAATTTGTTGTTTAAAAAATTAGATAAATGAACTTTATACTTAATCAGAATATCAAAACAGTCTGTTATTTTTCGAAAGAATCAAAACATCTTATCATATTCCAACAAAACGAAACTTTATCCGGCGGTAAACAAAAACTGTTTAACCGTTGAGTCTGACCATGAATAACACTGAATAAATAATAGGGCCAATAGATTTATAACTCGATCCTCAAATATTCAGGCCCGTCCGGAGCGTGTGTATATATAATATATATCATATATATTATGGACTTCACTTTAAGATGATATTAAATTCAGCCTGAATGGATAGGGGTGGGCCGGATTACGGACGCCCCCTTTAAAGTGCCTTCACCATTTTACTCAGAGCGGCAACAACGCTAACGCTACGGCACAAGATTTATAAACGATTCGAAAAAGATATGGGAATTGAACAGTACGCAATCTTTATTTTTGTTTATCCTCAATTTATACTTCTGAAGTTACTTACTACACAGTCGAATTTATTTTCCATATATATCTATATATAAAATAGAAAATGAGAATATTATGCTTGTATTACGGAGCTCGTGCAGCACACCGATTCTCAATGTTGCTGTTCTCATTAGTGCGAAATCGACCATGTTATATGTATTCCACTCAAACCCATGAACCTAAATGGAGTCCATGAGAATTGAATTTGTTATATGTATTCCACTCAAACCCATGAACCAAAATGAAGTCGATGAGAATTGATTTTTTTTTTTTTTGTTTCTTTTCAAAAAATGAATATGCACTGAGGTAGATATGACAGGTAAAGCCCTGGCCACCCAAGGAATTCCACACAAATCCTAATTAAAACACGGAAACACATAACGGACTCAGTTGAGCCATTTGCTACATCATGAATTGCACAAAGAATGTCACTATCTCTTTTATTGAAAAACTTCGGAAAATAATGACATGAATGTGCCATTTCACTACAAACTTACATAAATGGCCCTCGCTGACCATTACATATTCCATATGATATAGTGGAAGCCCTATTATATCTTATTATGAGCCTGCAGCCCGTTGAATTGCATCTTTTATAACTTAATCAAACGATCACACGATCTTTCACTTCATCAATCCTTTGCCTGCAATGTAAAAAATAATAGGATGAATCTCAAATACCAGATCTCAAAATATATATCTTTGTACCTCATTTAAACAAGAATTACAGCAAGTTAAGCGAATGCAAATCCAAGAAAAGAGTCGTTACCACGAATTCATGATCATGAGAATTTTAGTAGATTGACGGTGGCGGCGGCGGAGACTTGTAATGGTAGGGCGGAGGAGGAGAAGGGGATGGGGGCGGCGGAGACTTGTAATGGTAGGGCGGTGGAGGAGATGGGGATGGTGGCGGTGGGGACTTGTAGTGATATGGAGGAGGAGGCGAGGGAGATGGTGGCGTGGGGGACTTGTAGTGATAAGGCGGAGGAGGCGAGGGCGATGGTGGCGGGGGAGACTTGTAGTGATAGGGAGGAGGCGGCGATGGGGATGGTGGCGGTGGGGACTTGTACTGATAGGGCGGAGGTGGCGATGGGGAAGGCGGTGGCGGAGACTTGTAGTAATACGGGGGCGGAGGCGAAGGGGTTGGTGGTGTTGGGGATTTATAGTGATATGGAGGAGGAGGAGGAGATGGGGATGGCGGTGGCGGAGACTTGTAATGGTAGGGAGGAGGAGGGGATGGGGATGGAGGTGGTGGGGACTTGTAGTGATAAGGGGGAGGAGGAGATGGGGATGGTGGTGGCGGAGAGCTGTAATGATAGGGAGGAGGAGGAGATGGCGATGGTGGTGGCGGAGAGCTGTAATGATAGGGAGGAGGAGGAGATGGGGATGGAGGTGGTGGGGAATTGTAATGATAGGAAGGAGGAGGTGAAGGGGATGGTGGCGGCGGAGAATTGTACCGATAAGATGGGTGTGGAGGTGGTGGAGACTTGTACGAGTAGAAGTTAGCCTGAACAGAGTGCGGCAGTGCTGAGGCTAGCAAACAAAGCAATGCCATAATGAAGAGTGCCATTGGAGGCCGATTCTCTTCCATGGTCGCCTTGCGGGTTACTTGAAACTTGAAAGAACGGCTTCTCTCTATATATAGAGTGAGCAAGGTGAGCATCTTCATATCTCGTTCTTGCTGACCTGTATTTTATTTGGCACCGAGATGAGTATAGAAGTCGGTATTCTACTCTGATAAGTCTTGTACTAATTTTAAAATATTCGTATTTTGTCTGAATGCTTTTTCAGCCGTCTCGTAGATTTGAATGGAACTATATTCCACGTTCTTCCATGTGAAGCGGACTATAATACTCAAATGAGTAGTTTCCTGATTACCCACATACTCCATGCAATATCATTATTACTATTGCTGCAATGTGCCAACTGCCAACTAGTGAGGAAGATTCTAAGGGTAGAGCTGGTCAGACCAACGTCACGTATTCACTAGAGAGAACCAACATATTTAAGGTGAGTTTATGTTTCCGGGAGTCAGTTGTAAGAGTGAATATTTTGGCACCGTAGATCCGATGAGCAAATGGCCATTGGCGAGGGCCAGAGACCGAGTCTACGCATAATTGGAGAGACTCGGTAAACAGAGTGATAGGTGGATGCCATTTTACAAAGCCTCCTGCAGAACGATAGTGTTTCTCATAGATGACGTGAATTTGGTGAGATTTAATTGTTTCTCATTGGAGAGACGCTACCAACAAATTGATAGCTGGAAGCCAGTTTTACAGGCCCGCCGCATGATGATAGTATTCAGCATCTAATAATAAAAATGATCTCTTAGTCTCACTGCTCAGTATGAAACCGTCAGCATCTAATAATAAAAATGATCTCTTAGTCTCACTGCTCAGTATGAAACCGTCAGCATCTAATTATAAAAATGTTCAACCGAGGAGATGTGGGATATGGATATCGGAAATAGACTTTCTAAAGTGATATTCAAGTCGTAATATTTTTACGAGTGTGAATTTTTGTCACTGGACAATGTTTTTCTAAGAGAGTTATGATATGTGAATTTTTTTACGGAAAAGATACTTATTTTAAATCTCCTGCTTTTCAGAGAAATCTTTATCATGATATAAATGCTCTTGTCCATCTTTCGAAGCAAGCGACAATATGAAGTGATCGAGAAAAGAAAATAAAATTAAAATATGTACGGGACACAGATTTCGCACTGACCGCATTACTCTTGTAGCGAAGGAACCTGAATGGAAAAATCCAACGGTCAACCATAAATAAAATGAGGATACGATGGCGATGGGCTTCAATTGTAATACAATACAATAATTGATCGTGTTTTTTTTTAAATTTTGACCGTTCGTATTTTTTGTATTGGCTAGTTAATTGTTATTTAAAATGTTAAATTGTAAGAGAGCATATTATAGGGTTTGATAAATGGAATCAATGTTAAATACTGTTTTAAAAATATTTGAATTTGTAGCATAATATTACATTTTATTTTGACTGTGTTATAGTTTTTTTTATTGATCAAATATTTTTCTTGTTTATTTATAATTTAAATTGAGAATTTAATTTTTGTATTTATTTTTATTATTAAATTTATTTTTTGTAAGTGATTGGGTTGACATTTTCTTCTATCAGTTATTATTTTTTTTAGTTTTATTTTTATTTTTATTTTTTTTTCTATTATTTTCGCTCTCATGAATTATAATTTTTCTCCATATTTTCAATTTAAAATGATAAATTTTAAAGAGGAAAAAAAACACTAAATTTTTTCAAATATTTTTTAGTTTGTGATTCTTAATTTTAACTTTTTTTAACTTGGCTTGTATTTTTTTTGTCTTTTTCCTATAATTTTTTTTCCCTCTATTTTCAATCCCAATTAACATTAACATTATTGATTCAATTTTGTTATTTATTATATTATTAAATTTATTTATTTGTAATTTTATTAATTGAGATATTATTCTCTCATTTTTAACCACTTCTATTAATAACCAAACCCTCCAAATACCAAAACCCTCCAAATACCATGCGAGTGGAAATTTGACTGCTTGTTGGACCTGACATTTTCAACTCTACTAACTTTACTACTTCGTCTGACGATACTTATGATCTCAAGTAAAAGTAGGTGGGGAAATTCCTTCCTGTCATGATGGAATTTACATTGAATCATAATTATGGTAAATAATTTTGGAGAAGTCATTCTTACTTCCAAGGTATATCAAGGATTTACGAAATTATTTTTGTTACAATAAATTGAATTCAAAAAGTCAAGAGATTGATATTTTTCAATTCAAGAAGTTATTTTTCTCTCATTTTTTGTGGCTTTGGTTAATATATGAGTGTATATGTTTTTGCAAATTAAAGGATTTGAAACTCCAATCAAGGAGGACACTTGGCTGGCTCCAAATCTAATGCAATGCATTGCAAGTCTTCATTTTATTTTATGAGATCCAAATTATAAGGTGTTTATTTTCTTTCCTTAAATCACACCTAAGATTGGTCTTAATGTGTGAATTTTGTTTAAGTGGTTTAATCTACTACAACTTTATTCTTGGTTTTATTCAAAGTGAATGTGTCAAATTCGACCAATTTAATACTAAATTGCAAATCATAGACATATATATAATATTTCAAAAGAGATGATGATATATTTTGTTTATTTTAATATTTAATTTTTTAATGATTTTCTTTTAATTTTGACGATATGCAACGTTTTAGGAACTAAATATTTTGATTTGAAACTAAGTGTTTTGATGTTTATTTATAGTTATTAGTGATTTGATTGTATAATTGTGCTAATTGTAATTTAGTTGTTAAATTAGTACTAAAACAATTGTTATTGCTTATTATTCATAATAATTAACTTGTCTTTACAATTTAATTTAAAAATTAATTTAATACTAACATGAAATTTGTAGGAGACAGGGGGTTGTGCAAAACATGTTTCTTGGAATTGAAATTTGCATTTCATTTACTTGAAACTAAGTTTTTCCAAAAAAAAAAGTTATAAAACTTCATTACAACCAATGAGATAGATACTAATAA
>APFE031246134.1:0-25258 GCA_000404065.3 Pinus taeda
TTCTCTATAAGATACAAAATTCCAGCCCTCTGGATCTCTATGATGAGGGATCCATATATAGATGATTACAGAGAGGTGAGTCATCTTTTGGGATCTTGATTAGTGTCTTCTCTCTGATAATTCCTGCTTCCACTTGGAGAATGATGATCTCTTACTCATCCCTGGTCGAAAATGGAGAGGCAAGTGTCAGAGGGGAAGCTTCTGGAAGATTCCATGATCTTCCACCTCGCATTTTTGTCCCTGCTATTTGTCCATTCCTGACCATCACACCCTACAGAGGAGCAAATCAGTATGCATCGCACCCTATACATTGGGAAGGTGATATGCATCACACCCTCTAAATTGAGCTTTCATTATGGTCCAGTTTTGACCATTTATGAGCAGTTTTCAGTGGAGAACTTCTGGGAGATGATGTAATCAGTTGACCTTGTTCCCTTAGGTAGTGAAGCAACACTTTTAGGGACTTAAGAGCCCTCAGTTTATGGACATTTGTGATTGGGGTTGAAGTGCCCAGAAATTTCTATAACAACAAGGGCAGCAAAAATATCAATATGGATACTTAGATTGATCCTAAACTTCTCCAAGAATGGCAACAATTTGACTCTATTATGAGCAATCTGAAAGGTCCACAAGGTGCCAGCACACCAAAAGTAACAGATGGACAAGATACAACATCAACAATGGTTCCAAATGAAGGAACCAACGGCCTACCCACTAGCACAAATGTAGAAAGGATTCCAAAAGATCCATCTGATCAAATTGTTTTGCAGATAGAAGACATACCTCCATTAGATGTCTTTTACAGTCCCAAACATAGGGCTGTAGTAAAAAGACAAAGGAAAAGGAGAAGACTTGATCAATCTTCCCTGTTTCCAGCACAAACAGAGACAGCTAATGTAGTGTGGAAAGAAGCGTTTAACCCTTCTGATGACCTAACAAAACTTTCTCAGTATTCTGGAGCTTATTTGGCAGCTACTATGGATAAGGCATTGGAAGTAAGTAATCTACATAAAGAAAAGGACCAAGCAATTTTTTTGTTGCAATCACAGGTGTCTGAAGCACAACAGAAAATTGAATAGTTGGAACAGCAACTATCAACACAGCAGCAAATAAACAATCAATTGAATAAGCAATTGCTTGAGGAGAAACAAAGGATAGACTCAAGCGCAATACAAAAGCAAAAAGAATTATCTGAAGCATTGTCCAGGTTAAAGACAATGAATGAACTAATGATGAAAACGAAAGATGATCAAATCGCTCAGCTGTCACATCAAGTAGAGAAGTTCAAGAGTCTTCTGCAACCAACAGATTTTAGGGCCAGAGCTCTACAGATTAACAAAGCATTGGTTACACAGTTAAGACTACTATGTCATAACATTTCTCTGGTTGAGCCCCTTTGCGATATAACTGCATCAATAGTTGACAAATCGGTCTATGCTAGGCGGGATTTGGAACAGGCCGATGAGACTCTAACAAACTTTCTTGCTTGGTAAGACACCAATGAAGGGCAAGCCGCAAATCTTCCTAAAATTCTAGAGTCACACAAGGAGATCCTTTTCTTAGAATGGTAGTCACAGCTGATGAAAGCAGAGAGAGAAATTTCAAGATGCAAATTATCTACAAGTAATTTAATTGAGTTAATCAATAACACTCTTTATCTGTCTAACATGATTTCACAATGCACCCCAGGTAAATTGCTGTCAGCCAAAACATTGGAGCAAGCATGCAATCAAGAATTGGAGAATAATGGAAGATTAATTGCCGACATCTAAAGTTTAACTTGGGATACCTATTGGTTTTTCTTAGTAAAACCATACAGTCAAAGGGTCGCCCTCAAATGTTTAACCGATGCGATCAGTTGTATCATTCTCGAAATCCATGATGCCACATACTCAACTCAACTACATTCTCGTCTCACTCGTCCTCCAGAAATGGAACCGATGCTTGCAATCTACCAACTCAAATCAAAAAGAGATCATATGAAACAATGAATCATGCTGCCGACTGCAAACAAACCTATTGTTGAGAAGATACTCATGATTTAGTTGTACCAATTAATAGCATTTTACTTTTGTAGTTAGTTAGTTTAATTAGTATTTATAGACCCTTTCATGCATTTAGAAAGGGTCCTCAGTTTTTGTATAAACTCAAATCTGGAAGTTGCACTATTGTGCTTCTGGTATATTTTTTTATAAAGACTGGGCCAGTATTCTGAATTCTAATGAAGAAAGCTTTGATGGGATGTGCACTATTGCCTTGATGTGAAAGTGTTTGTAAGTTGGAAAAAGGAATTTGAATGCGATTGATATCGAGAGTGATTCAAATAACATATGGTACTATTATCTATGATCTTGTTTCATTCTTTCATGTGAATCGTCATTTGTTTAATCTTGTTATCATTGGATATATGTATGTGTTTTTAACAGAAATCCTTATATTTTTCACTATTGAATGTTTAAGGAGTGTTATTCTTTTATTCATATATGTATCAGTGATATATAAAGGATAGTGTAATAATGTTTTAATGATTACTCTGTTCAACTACTTGAACAAAGTAATTATCATATGAATAAATGTCTTTGTTTACCAATACAGTCATCTATATGCCTGTTTGTGGATAAAGATTAACAAAAGTTACACTAAAAGCAGAAATTTCCCGGGATAGGATAGTTATTCATATTTTTACTTATTATATTAAATCACTCATCCATTATCATTATATTAGAGAACCACCCATTTATCCATCCCCTTTTATTCATCATAGGGAAACTGGTCCCATTATTTCCAGTCGGAGCCACCACACCAAACAGAAACTGCCTTTAAGGTCCAAACCGGGTGGTTTTCCCCGATGTCGTTGCAGCGATTTTCGAGGCATCAACATAACCGAAGGATTATTTGGCTGATAAACTCACAGGAAAGAAGGGTTCCTCGTTCGAGTGGGAGCAATGGCGGAAGATGGTAACTTTAGGGTCGAGAAATTTAATGGCCAAAACTTCTCACTGTGGAAGATGCAGATGGAAGATTATCTGTATCAGAAAGATCTATACCTACCATTGGGTAGAAAAACAAAGATGACGATGGGTATGACAGATGAAGAATGGAACCTTCTCAATAGAAAGGCACTCGAAACAATACGGTTGTGCCTCGCGACTTTGGTCGCCTTCAACATTTCGAAGGAAACAGCGACATAGGGTTTGATTAAGGCATTGGAGAAACTCTATGAAAAACCCTCGGCCTCAAACAAGGTATTTCACATGAAATGGTTATTTAATATGAATATGTCGAAAGGTGGATCTGTTGCAAACCATTTAAATGATTTTAATACTATTACAAGTCAGTTATGTTCTATAGGGGTAAACTTTGATGATGAAGTTAGAGCTCTGTTATTCTTGTACTCATTACCAGAAAGTTGGAATGGTTTAGTAATGGCCATTAGTAACTTTGTTTCTGGATCTAGTACTTTATAGTTTGATGATGTTGTCGGTGCTATCTTTAGCAAGGAAATGCAACAGAAAAGCTCCGATGAGACATCGAGTAATGCTTTGAGTGCAGAGTCTAGGGGAAGAAAATGGAAAGAGGAAAGAGCTCAGGATATCGCAACAAATCAAGGAAAGGTAGATCCAAGTCTAGATTAGGGATAGTGTGCTGGGAATGCGGAAAGAAATGACACCTAAAGAAAGATTGTAGATCTCGGAAGGGAAAAGAAGGAGATGCACAACAAGAAAACAATCATGAAGCAAATGTGACAAGTGAGGTGTTACAAGATGCTTTGATTCTTTCTTTGGAAAATATTACTGATTCTTGGGTGGTAGATTTAGGGGCCTCATTCCATGCCACACCTGATAAGAAATACTTTCATGGCTATGTTCAAGGAGATTTTGGACAAGTTCGTTTGGGTGATGATAAACCCAGTAAAATTGTTGGAATGGGTAAGGTTCTTGTAAAACAGCAGAATGAAAACCAATGGCTACTAAAGGAGGTAAGGCATGTTCCAGATCTAAAGAAAAATCTGATTTCAACAGGGAAGTTAGGCAATGAAGGTTGTGTGACAACTTTCACAGATAAAGCTTGGAAGGTTACTAAAGTAGCCTTGGTAATAGCAAAAGGCGAAAAGGTTGGTACATTGTATTTATGCAATGGTATTACTAACTTTGTTAATGCTTTAACTTCCAAAGGGGAAGATGTAGAATTATGGCATCATAGGCTCGAACACGTGAGTGAAAAGGGGATGAAGATTCTTCACTCAAGGAATTTGTCGCCGGTTTTGAAGAATGTTGATTTGGACTTCTGTGAGAATTGCATTTATGGAAAGCATAAGAGAGTCAGATTTTTGAGAGTTGGGAAAGAAAAGAAGAGCGAAAAATAGAGCTTGTGCATACAGATGTATGGGGACCTGCTCAGGCATCATCTCTTGGTGGTTCTCGTTATTATGTTACTTTTATTGATGATGCAACTAGAAAAACTTGGATTTATTGTATTAAGAATAAATCTTATGTATTTGATAAATGGAAAGCTTTGGTTGAGATTGAGATAGGAAAGAAATTGAAGTGTCTTAGATCAGACAATGGAGGTGAATATTGCAGCAAAGAGTTTGATAGGTACTGTTCAGAACATAGAATTCGCAGAGAGAAGACAGTTCCAAGAACGCCACAAGAAAATGGTGTGTCAGAAAGGATGAACAGAACAATCATGGAGCGTGCAAGGTGCATGAGATTGCATGCAGGATTGCCTTTATAGTTTTGGGTAGATGTTGTAGATACTGTTGTTTATCTAATAAATAGAGGGCCTTCAAGTTCCTTGGATGGTAGTGTTCCAGAGGAAGCATGGACAGGTAAAAAGATAAACTACTCTGTTTTAAAGCCTTTTAGTTGTGAGGCCTTTATCCATATTAATAAAGAAAATAGTACAAAGCTTGAGGCAAAGTCAAAGGAATGTACCTTTATTGGATATGGTGTTAATGATTTTGGTTATCGCTTATATGATTACGAAAGTCACAAAATCATTAGGAGCAGAGATGTAATATTCAATGAAAAGGTCTTGTATAAGAATCAGTTGCAGGAAAAGAAACATGAAAAAGAAAACAAGGAATACACAGTTCTTGATGAAATCATTGAAAAAGTAAAGGTGCCGGAAAATAATAATAATCAACAACCACCTCAACAACAACAGGCACCCCAAACACTTGAAAGTGGTATTAGAAGATCTACCAAGATAAGTATACCCCCTGAACGATACTCTCCTTCATTATATTATTTATTGTTGACTGGTTCTGGTGAACCCGAATGTTATGAAGAAGCAATGTAGGTTGAAAGCAGGAAGAAGTGGGAGGTAGCCATGGAAGAAGAGATGGACTCCTTAATGCATAACTAGACTTGGGACTTAGTCAGGTTTCCCGCAGGAAAAACTACATTGAAGAATAAATGGGTTTACAGGTTGAAGGAAGAAGATGGAGGAAAACAAAGGTACAAAGCTAGACTTGTGGTGAAGTGGTTTGCACAGAAGAAAGGTATTGATTTTGATTAAATATTTTCTCCTGTTGTTAAAATGACTTCAATCAGAACTATTTTAAGTCTACTAGCAGTTGAAGGTTTGCATCTTGAGCAGTTAGATGTAAAGACAACCTTTCTCCATGGGGATTTAAAGGAAGAGATATATATGCAGCAGCCACAAGGATATGAGGTAAAAGGGAAGGAGAAGCTAGTGTGCAGGTTGAAGAAGAGCTTGTATGGCTTAAAATAGGGTCCAAGGCAGTGGTATCTAAAATTTGATAGGTTTATGGCTGAACAAGGTTATACTAGGTGTCACTCTGACCATTGTGTTTATCTCAAAAGGCAAAATGATAGCAGCTATATTATATTGTTATTGTATGTAGATGACATGCTTGTTGCAAGTTCTAACATGCAGGATATAAATGTGCTCAAAGGAAAATTGGCAAACTCATTTGCAATGAAGGATTTGGGTGCTGCAAAACAAATCCTTGGTATGAGAATAACTAGAGACAGGAAGAATCACAAATTAACATTGTCTCAAAGTGAGTACATAGAAAAGGTGTTGAAAAGTTTTAATATGTATAATCCAAAACCAGTTAGTATACCTTTGGCCAGCCATTTCAGATTAGGTAAGGAGGCGTGTCCCAAGGCTCAGGAAGAAATGGCTCATATGTCTAAAGTTCCATACGCATCAGCAGTTGGAAGCTTAATTTATGCAATGGTCTGCACAAGGCCTGATATTGCACATGTAATGGGAGTTGTAAGCAGGCACATGAACAATCCAAGAAAAGGACATTGGATGGTGGTGAAGTGGATTCTCAGGTATTTGAGAGGTACCACAAATCAAGCATTATGCTTTGGTGGTTCAAACATTTCTCTACAGGGATATGTTGATGAAGATATGGCAGGTGACAAAGATAACAACAGGAGCACTACAAGATATGTATTTACTGTAGGTGGAACAACTTTCAGTTGGGTTTCAAAAATCCAAAGTGTTGTTGCACTTTCAACAACAGAAGCAGAGTATGTTGCTTCTACAGAGGCTAGTTAAGAAATGATTTGGTTACAAAAGTTTATGGGTGAATTGGGTAAGAAGCATGATATGGGCATGTTATACAGTGATAGCCAAAGTGCCATTCATCTTGCGAAGATATCAGCATTTCATTCCAGGACTAAACACATACAACTCAAGTACCATTTCATACGATCAGTGTTGGAAGATGGAGAGTTGAAGCTGCAAAAGATACACACTAGCCAGAATCCTACAGATATGCTAACAAAAGTTGTAACCAGGGAGAAACTGAGAATATGCTCAGTTTCAGTTGGTCTTCAAGGATGACAATGAAGATGAGAAACAGCCAAGTCCAAAGAGGAGTCATTGTTCAACAAATGAAGTAGCAATGGAGTTGCTACAATAATTCTCCAAGTGGGAGATTGTTGGGTGTGGAGCATGATTATTTAGAGGTCTTTGTTTCAGCCAGATGTATACCCCAGGAAGTTTGTACACCCTGTTAGAGTCGGTCTTGTCAGTCCTCCATTAGAGATCAAAACTCTTTATGCATTTCATTTGTAGGAGTCCCGCTCCATTCACCCAGCTGCATTCCGCTAGGGGCATGCCATAATCTGACGGAAAAGGTCATGCTAGTCATTACCCCTCAGGTTTGGCTCCTACTGGCTTAGGTCTTTTGTTAATGATCACTAAAGTCCATGACAATCAAGGTCTGTTCCTTTAATGGACAAAAGTCATTTTCGATAATTAGGTCTAGGGATTAATAAATTTGGTCTTCAAACATGTCCAAGAAAGCCATGCAGGCCAGAGTGAGGCCCTTACAAAGTTATGATTCAGAGAGTTTCATCGTCATGGTGATAGACTTCGACTATTCTTCAAAACTCTGTTTTGAAGAAAAGTCAAACAGTGTCATTTGTGATAAAATTTTCAAAAAATTTGTCAATTGATTGCTTCAGGTGCAGTCATGGTTTCCATGGCCAAATGCACTGTCATGCAATCCCTACAAGGAGTGTCGAAAATTTCATCATTTGAGCTCAAATTTCAAACGGAAAAGTGAAATTCAGTGTTGCTTTAACTCAGTTAAAAAGGGTCAAAACATAACATTAGAAAAATGGGTTTTTGGAAAAGCAAAAATTTAACCCATGACTTCAAAGTCTTTATATACAAGTTTCCACCAAAATCAAAGTCATTGTGCAAATCAAATTCATAGGGAGACATTGCAAAGTAATAAGGATAGCAAAGTGCGTGTTTAAGAATAAGTTGGAGGCAGTTTCCAGGGCGTGGCGCACACATTGAGGGGCACGACGCACACAGACCCACCCCACAGTGTAAAATTACAACGCGCACGGCGCATATAACGAGCGCGGTGCACTGGGATTGGCGCGTGGCCCACACCCACAAAGGGCCGAAATCGTGCCAAATTTCCTCAAATTGCTTGTGAAACCCCTCAATTGACAGGTAGGCTATATGTCATGGCTTGCTCATCAAAGTTTATGAATGTTATGGTGGTTCATGCTTATGTTTAATTTCCACAAAACTCATAAAACCAACCACTCAAAAAACACCAAAAGCCATTGTTGCTAGGGTTGCATAATTATGGTATTGAGGCCAAGGTTCCATATTCACCCCTCATTTTTCCCTTGCTTGCCATTTTTCCCTATCCTCCCTTTCTTATTTTTCCTATTATCCCTACCCTAAAACACTACCAAACCCTATCCCCTATCCCTCCACTCTTTGGTCAACATAACACCCCAAAACCCTACCTTATAAAAACCCCAAAACCCTACCCTACCAAATACCCAAATCCCCTACATATCCCTAAAAACACTTCTCCCCATAACCCCTATTCCCATCATATTACTCCCCTCCTAATACTCCTTTTTTTTCATTTTTCCCCTTCGTGGCAGATATCACAAAAGCACCCATCTTCACACCATCATCAAAGGGAAGCATAAGTACAGTACACACAACAGTCATGGCATCCGAGCATTCATCACAGTATGAGATGGAGACACAAAGTGACTCATCCTCGAAAGAACAGGCTCCCAGGAGACATCACAAGAGTGGAAAACATGTTAGGCATGAGCCAACTACCCTCATTGAATTGTTGGCATGCCCTCTTGCCATGTCATGCTTCCAGCACCTATCATGTTTTGAATTTGGTCAAAGGGTGCATAATGTTAGAGTTCATCATGTGTTAGCCTGTCTTTTTGTGCTTCACCTACATGGAGGTCAGTCTATCTTGGCCGGGGTCACCTTCACATTGACACCCGAAACTATCTCAGTGGCAACAAGGATACCAAATGTTGGAGAACAGTGGCATAAGAAAAATAAGGTGGATAGGCAACATTATGAGCCTTACATTAAGGCCAGATTCTTTTGGCCGCTCACAAGAGCCTTTCCATTCAGATACTTGAAAGATGAATATGCTCCACTCATGAAATTGATCATGAAGTACTTCATCTGTGAGGGGAGGTTCTCTCGACTATATTCCTATCACATCAGGTTGCTCATGCACTTTACCAGGGTGCAAATGATGAACCTCCCGTTTTTCATTTGCAGGAACATAGAGAGGATGAACACCTTCATGTAGCATAAGACCCCTCAGCAGCAGCTTAACAACATTTATCACTTTACTCTTATCCGGATTTTGGTGGATCATCAGTTGGGATTGCAGGGCATTGCTTGGGAGGACTTCATCTCCCATGACCTCTTCAGCACTTCACAGGTACTATCGGAGGCAGAGCATGAGACAGGTGGTCCTTCTCATTAGTATGAGTGCCATGAGACCACTACTATGCCAGTATTCGTTACATATCAGAGAGGCAGTAGGCGCTTGTTTGCAGCGACAAAGCGAGTGTTACCTCCACCCAGGGTGGAAGGGGCCTCGCTTTCGGCATCGAAGACAGAGGTACAAGACAAGGGAAAGAAGCCCATGCATGATGAGGGGCCATCAGGTGAACAGGAGGCCGACTTCATCCTCATTCAGGATGATGATGCAGATGTGGAGAGTGCCAGACTTAGGATGACCATTCAGGAGCAGAATACGAAGATCGAAGACTTGTCACTCAATTTGGAGAGGGCCAAATGGATCATCAGGTATTTGGAGTAGAGGAACAAGTAGCTTGAGGACCAGCATGAGATCATGGAGCTGCAAAACATCCATGAGAATCGACAAGCTGCCCAACAAAGGAGGATCGAGCTCATTACCTTGGAGTAAGAGATCAACAATGACCGTGAGTCTTGGCTCGAGCAGATCAACATACACCTTGAGAGACAATTGGAGAAGGCCGACAGAGACAAAACCATACTGAGTCGGATGGTTTATCATTACAGGGCATGGAACATGAGTTCAAAGGCTCGGATAAGGAGCTTGAAGGCAAAATTGAGAAAAGCAACAAAGAGACAAAAGAGGCAAAAAGAGAAATATTAGCTTTGAATCTTGACTGAAGCCTTTTTGGCCCAGCATAGTGCCTCTTAGAGAACCTCCAGCACAAATTTCAAGAAATTTGGGGCAATTTTGGTCACATGGAAATTTTTTGGTCAAAACACAGGTTTTTTCTCCCTGTGCCGCTTAGGATTGGGAGCTCCAAATTGGAAATGGCTTGCATTTTTGGATTCAGCATGCAAAATCACGACTACTGGTGGTTGGACAAGAAATTTGGGCATGATTTGAGTCTCCAGGAGGTCAAAAATAGTCAAAAAATGGCCTCTCTGCCCCTATTTTGACACACAGGAAGCAGCCTTGGGAGAATGAAGATTTGGAGGGGAAAATGAGCACCAAATTCAGAAATTCCACTTGGGTTGGAAAGTAGACAAGCCAGGATTTTCAACAAGCACACTTGGGCACATTTTGGACTCCTGCAGGTGCCTCAAAAAAACCTCCAAAGTTGCGCGGGGCATATAGAATTTGGCGTGGCACATATAGCGAAAAAGGCCAAATTCACCTCTGTTTCGCGAAATTTCGATTCACGACTTTCTCCAAGTGGGCCCGCTCATCTACACTTCACGTTTTTGGCACATAAGGCAAAGTTTAAAACATTTTCACTCCAGATTGGCTTCTATCCAAGTGGCAAAGGAAGGCAAACAGTCACCCAAGCCATTTGTCATGTTTGTAACGTTGCACCTGTAGCTAATGGTTGGCTTTCCATCTCCATTTTGTAATGATTTGAGAAACTCCCCGACCCTTGGTCGTTCTATCTCCTCATGGCACATTCTATATATTATATGCAAACTATTTGCAAAGGGTTGGTTGGCTTGTAATTTCTGAGAGACTGTGGGAAAGAAACTCTGTTTCTTCATTGTATATTTTGATAGAGGATTAATGAAAGGCAGCGACTCTGTTTCATGAGATTCATGTGGTTGTGATTGTAGTAAATGTGTCTCTTATGTTTCATATGTATTTCGTTATGTTTCACAGTTCATTTCATATTCATTTCCAGTGAAATTTTCTAACTTAGATAAGGTAGAATTCATTTCTATTGCTCTGCCTGTCAGAAAATTTCATGTTCAGTGTTTCTTCCTCTGTTGAAAAGAATTCATGTTGTCCATGCCCTTTTCACCCTCCTAAGCAATCTCTCCATTCTATGTTATTTCAAACTAAATTGCTAGACTTTCCACCTGTCTTGCCTCACGAAGTAATCTATGCCTTTGTATTAAATTTTCTGTTCATTGTTGTCCGTTGGTCCCATACCATCCCAGAAACTGAGTCATTCATAAAACATCGCTTCTTGTATCCATATTTACTTACTAGCCTAAGAACTATATTTCACTATAAGTCATCTCAGACCATTTCATTTATCTTTTCACTAAGTGTGACTCGGAGAGAGCCCTCTCCTGTTCTGGTAGGGCTAGCTACCAGACTGAGCGTGGTTTGTGGTTACCCTGAATTTTGCCTTCCTTCAGCCTAAGGCAGATTTAGGTGCTAACATAGTGGCGACTCCGCTGGGGAACGAAATCAATCCCCTTACTTTGTGATAATTCTAAGCTTCCAGATGATAAGTTTAGGATTTGACAGGCTGAGTGAGTTAGTTGTGTCCTTTTATTTTTCTCAATAGCACGCTGGCTTCAAGAAGATATACCAGGGCTAATCCAGATCCAGACCCTCCGCACATCTACGAAAATCCCAATTTGATTTCAAGAATTCGTCGTCAAGAGAGTTCTATATCTCTCGTGTTCAAATCCCATTCATGCCCCAACATTTTTGAGTATAGTGAAGAGCTAGAGTTTGATGAGCAATTTGAACTATCATTGTTCGAAACCAAATCCGAAAGGGTGGTTGACTCTACTATCCACAATCCACAGTTTCTTGTAGACTTGGAGACGGAAAGGGCTAACCAGTCGATTGATAACTACATTATAGCTCAACTTCAAACTCCAATTGCTAGTCCCTTACAAACTATGCACACTCCTCCAACACCTCTGAGGCCAAATCCACCAAGAGTGATGGCTGCCCGTTTTGCACCCCTTGTTTTGCCTCAAGTTTTAGATCATATGCCCACAAATTATCAAAGAAAAATCTCGTTTTTTTATTGCACCCCTAACAACATTACTACTCAGCAACATGTGGACAAAATGGCAGATTTCTATGAACTTCATGAGATCGATGCGGAGAATGTGGCAATGAGACTCTTTGAATAGACATTTGTAGGTGAAGTGAGGAAATGGTTCAGAGGTTTGCCGGCTACACGTATTACTACCTTGGCTGACCTACAAAGACAATTTTTAAACCATTGGAAAGTGAAAAAGAATCCTCTTGAAATTCTATCCGAATATGAGCAAAACAAAAGAAATGCTGGTGAGTCGGTCCAAGACTATTGCATTAGATTCAATTCAGTTTATAACGAAATTCCAGATCATCTAAGGCCACTTGTGGGACTAGCCATAGTGAAGTTCCTGGATGGTTTTGATGCTGACATGGCTTATCAATTAAGAGAGAGAGAATCGGCCACCATGGAAGACATGCAGAAGATAGCGGTCAGCATTGAAGCAAATCTGCTGACCAAGAGGGCTAAAGCAAAAGCAGAAAAGAAGGTCACTGTAAAGGAAGAATCTTCTTCGGTAGATCAGCTACTTTGGAAGGTGGAACAGATGCTTGAAAGGGTGAAACTTGACAAACCGGAGCCACAAGTTAGAAATCCTAACTTTCGTGGTCAACAACAACCGCAATATAGAATACGACAGAGAGATCAGTGAGCCCAAGAGAAAACAGCACAACAGCCAGTACAACCACCTTTGTAGCAAAATTTTGTGCATGGACTGGAATCAGTTGAGGATGGGAATATAATAGGTGAAGAAAACCACCTCTTTACTCCTGATGATTTGCCTATTTATCTCACTGAGGATGAGGAGTATGCAGAAAGTTTGGTTGTAAACAAAGATGTAGATTTCATTCTAGCAAACGACACTGTCTTGGAGGAAGAATCATATGAGTACCAAAGAGGCTATATGAATGTTCTATCTGCCCAGCAGCAACGATATTCACTTAGAAACAGAGATGTGCCGGTCAAACCAATTCAGAAAAGGAAGGATGTTGAAGCATCAAAGAATGATTCATCAGTTGCACAAAGGAAAGGAAAGGAGGCGATTGATCCGGATAGCATCAAATCACCATTAGCATAACAATCACACCAGCAAGTTGCATTGAAAGAAAAGGAAAGGAAAGAAATCCCAGTCAAAGAGGTAGAAAAGATTCCCGCTTTTAATTTGGAGAATGAGATTTCTAAATTAAAGGTATCCATCCCCTTGACTGAAATAATGAAGAACAACAGTTATAGAGGACAAGTATCTAAAATGTTGAATTTGGACCTAATGTCTGACATGGTGAATGTCGAGGATGATCAACCTGAAATGATTTTTGGGCCAGCATCGAATGGTGAGTCTCCTGATAGTGATGTGCCACCTTTTTATACCAGTTTAAGATTGCATGATTTTGTGTTACATAACGCCATGTTCGATTCCAGAGCTTCTCACAATCTCATGCCCAAGGCTATCATGGATAAGCTTGGTCTAGACATCACCCAGCAATACCATGATCTCTATTCATTTGATTCCAGCAGAGTAAGATGTATAGGACTCATCAAAGACTTGGTTGTGAGTCTCGATCAACTCCCAATGAAGAATGTTGTTGTAGCATATATTCCTCCCAGGTTTGGCATTCTTATTTCCAGGTCTTGGGTAGAGAAATTGAAAGGGACACTACAACTGGATTTCTCCTATGCAACGATTCCAGTGTTTGGCCAGATGAGGAAACTATATCAGGAACAAAAAATGAAATACATGATCACAAGCAAGGAGAAACCAATAAATCATCCAATTAACTATGTACATACAGATTTAGAGTCTTTTGTTTTGTATTCAGATAGTTTCAATGATATCGATAGTCAGTTAGTAGAAGCAGATGATATTCTAGAAATAATAGAAAATTTCAGAGGAGTTTTAAAGAAAGAAGAACAAGAACAACAGAACACCGTTGGGCAATCAGTTGAAAGTAATGGACAACAAGCAGAAAAGGAACAACAAACAGATTTTCAACACTTGCAAGAGAGGAAGAAAGTATGTGGACCATGGATTTCGATGGAGCAGTGGGAAATGATGGCATTGGAATTGGAATTTGGGTATGCAGTCCTTTCTCCGCCCCAAACAAAGTGCCTAGTAACATGTGGGTATGCTCTTACAAGTTGGCTTTTGAGTGTTCAAACAATGAAGCTGAGTATGAAGCTCTGATTGCTGGCCTAAAGATTCTAAGAAATCTGAATGCTAAGAGGATTTCAGTATATGGCGACTCTGAATTGGTTATCAAGTAGGTCAAAGGCAAATATCAAGCAAAGCATCCTAGGATGCGGGCTTACTGTAATGCAGTTCTAGACATCCTAAAATTATTTTCAGAATACACCTTGACATGTGTGCGTCGTATACAAAATAGTGTTGCTGATGCTCTTGCTAAGGCAACAAGTAGTTTGAAGATCCCAATGAACTCTAGCAATAAATTTGAAATCCATGTCAAGCATCGTCCAACCGTTCATACAATCAGAGATATTGGCAAGTTTTCCAAGATGATGAGGAGATTGATGATTTTCTGCAAAACAAAGGCAAGTTCAAAGAGACCTCAATCGATGTAGAAAATGACGATGGTAAAGGTAATGGTACAGATGAGGTGCAGATCAATGAAATGGACATGTTGCAGCTGAAGAATAACGTTATTCCTAAAGGCTTGATACCTTTAGAATAACTCTTTGATCAAGATGATGTAGCCCGCAAGCCAACATTGCAGCCAATAGAGAAGGGTGTGGAAGAGGTCAATATCGGAACAACTCCTAATCCTAAATTGGTAAAATTGTCCAAAGCATTACCACCAAAGGTGAAGGACAAATACATCAGTTTGTTGTCTTCATTTGCAGATGTGTTTGCTTGGGACTATTATGACTTAAAGACATATGATACCAATATAACTCAGTGCACTATACCCATCAAGCCCAATCAAAAACCATTCAGACAAAAGTTGAGAAGGCTAAATCCAAAGTTGCTGCCATCTATTGAAAAGGAGATAAACAGGTTGTATAAATCAGGGATCATTATTCCCATTAGATTTTCGGATTGGATCTCTAACTTGGTGCCCGTACGAAAGAAGACAGGTGAGATTCGCTTATGCATTGATTTTAGAAATCTCAATAAAGTTTCATTGAAAGACAACTATCCGCTACCCAAAATGGACCATATACTTCAGCAAGTAGTGGGAGCATCTCGTATGTCACTACTTGATGGGTCCATGAAGATGACCGAGACAAGACAACGTTCACCACTCCATGGGGAACCTTTCATTACGCTAAAATGCCTTTCGGTTTGAAGAACGCAGGTGCCACTTTTCAGCGGGCAATGGACTTGGATTTTGCAAATGAGAAGGATGTCTTTTTGGTGGTGTACCTGGATGATTTGACAGTGTTTTCCAAATCTGATGAAGAGCACATGTACCATCTGAAAACTGTCTTTCAAAAGTGCAGAAAATATGGCTTGTCGCTGAATCCGAAGAAGAGCTTGTTCACCATGGAGGAAGGCAAACTACTCAGGAAACTTATCTCAAAAGATGGCATTCGTATTGACCCAGCACGTGTGCAAGCAATTCAGCAAATCGATCTGCCCCGGAATAAGAAAGAGATACAATCTTTCAATGGTAAAATGAATTTTCTACGTCACTTTGTACCTAATCTTGTTGAACACCTAAGAGAGATGACAAACATGCTTAAGAAGGAAAACCAAGTCAAATGGACGGAGGAGGCTGTAAAATCTTTCAATTTGGTCAAATTGGCTCTTTCCTCAGCTCCAGTTCTAGTCAGCCCGGACTACACTTAGGATTTCATATTGTTTTCATTTGCTTCGGAGCATACTATGGTAGCGGTGTTATTGCAGAAAAGAGATTATCATGAAAGACCCATTGCATTCTTCAACAGAGCTATAAGAGATGCAGCCTCAAAATACAACATCATTGAGAAGCAAGCCCTTGCACTTGTGAAAGCATTGAAATATTTTCGGGTATATATTCTACATTCTCATATTTTGGCCTATGTTCCTAACACTGCTGTCAAAGATGTTTTAGTACAAACCGATCCTGAAGGAAGACGAGGAAAGTGGATTGCAGCCTTGCTGGAATATGATGTGGAAATAAAGCCCACAAAGCTAGTTAAAGGACAGGGATTGGCAAAGTTAATGGATGAATCAAACTTACACGCCTTGGACATAAATCTGATCGCTGCTATGTCCGATGAGAATGAGGAAGGATCGTTCATTCAGGTATCTGAAATGTTTGCTCTTTCTCCATGGTATTCATATATCATATATGTGCTTAAAAATTTGTCACCACCACCCGGCATGACTAGAAACAAAGCTAGAACACTCAAGTTGAAGGTTGCCAAGTTTTTCATTCTAAATTCTGCACTGTATTGGAAAGATCCTGCTAGCGTTATGTTAAATTTTTTGGTGGAAAAGGAAGCAAAGAAGGTCATGGAGAACTACCATCAAGGAGACTGTGGTGGTCATCTTTTTTGGAAATTAACAGCAAATAAAATTCTGAGAGCGGGGTACTATTGGCCGACATTGTTCGATGATGTATATAAGATGGTCAAGCATTGTCATAAGTGTCAGATTTTTGAAGGAAAGCAGAAGTTACAGCCTTTACCCCTTAAGCCTATAGAGGTGAGTGCCCCTTTCCAACAATGGGGATTGGATTTCATTGGTGAAATTCATCCCGCTTCTTCCGGTCAGCATAGATGGATCCTCACAGCGACAGATTATTTCACGAAATGGATCGAGGCAATTCCCACCAGACAAGCTACTGATGCGGTAATCATTTCATTCCTTGAAAATAACATCTTGTCTCGCTTTGGTTGCCCGGATAAGCTAATCACTGATAATGCAGCAACTTTCAAATAAAAAAGGATGGTAGAGTTTTGTCATAAATATCACATCAGCTTGGGTCACTCAACTGCCTACCATCCGCAAGGCAATGGATTGGCAGAGTCTTCGAACAAATCATTGGTCAACATAATCAAGAAGCTGCTGGAAATAAACAAGAAGAGCTGGCATAAGAGGTTGGTCAATGTACTTTGAGCAGATCAGGTCAGTCAGAAGAAATCCATTGGTACGTCACCATTTGAGCTTGTTTATGGAGTTGATACAGTATTTCCTACCTCTCTCGCTGCTCCGGTAGTCAAACTTCTTCAAGAGGCCAGCAATGAAGAAGACCCCATGCAGAGAAGGTTGAATCAAATGGTCCACTTGCAGAAGACCAAAGAAGAAGTTTTCAAGAACACATCCAAATTGCAGGAGAAGATTAAGAAAATTTATGACAGAAAAGCAAAGGCGGAAAAATTTCAGATGGATGATGTGGTGCTGAAGTGGGATGCAAGGAATGAGGAAAAAGGCAAGCATGGCAAGTTCGAGAACCTTTGGACATGTCCCTTCAAGATTGCAACATATAGGGATCAGAATGCTTTTCTTCTGAAGGAAATGAACGGGGAAGATTGTCCAGGAGGGCTGATCAATGGTCGACTGCTCAAGCGGTACCATTTTTGAGTTATTAACGCTGCTTCCATTGTCATTGTAAATACCATTTTTATTTCAGTTTGGTTTGAGTTTGTCAAGTTAGTCTTCAAGTCATTTCAATGTCAAGTTTGAGTCAGGTTTTTTGGTCATTTTAGTTTCATAAATGAGTCAGGGTCCTGTGTTGTTTGTCGAAATAATGACTCCATATCCCAATGGACGAAGGCACTGTCTAGCTCTTCCAGAGATCTGCTGTTCTTGGCACCTCCAAGGAGCTACCATCCCCCATTGGAGCTAATGTTAGAGTCGATCTTATCAGTCCTCCATCAGAGATCAAAAATCTTTATGCATTTCATTTGTAGGCGTCCCGCTCCATTCACCCAGCTGCATTCCGCTAGGGGCATGCCATAATCTGACGGAAAAGGTCATGCTAGTCATTTCCCCTCAGGTTTGGCTCCTGATGGCTTAGGTCTTTTGTCAATGATCATTAAAGTCCATGACAGTCAAGGTCTGGTCCTTTAATGGACAAAATTCATTTTCGATAATTAGGTCTAGGGATTAATAAATTTGGTCTTCAAATATGTCCAGTAAAGCCATGCAGGCCAGAGTGAGGCCCTTACAAAGTTATGATTTAGAGAGTTTCATCGTCATGGTGATAGACTTCGACTGTTCTTCAAACTCTGTTTTGAAGAAAAATCAAACAGTGTCATTTGTGATAAGATTTTCAAAAAAGTTGTCAGTTGATTTCCTCAGGTGCAGTCATGGTTTCCGTGGCCAAATGCACTATCATGCAATCCCTACAAGGAGTGCTGAAAATTTCATCATTTGAGCTCACATTTCAAAGGGAAAAGTGAAATTCAGTGTTGCTTTAACTCAGTGAAAAAGTGTCAAAACATAACATTAGAAAATGGGTTTTTGGAGAAGCAAAAATTTAACCCATGACTTCAAAGTCTTTATATACAAGTTTCCACCAAAATCAAAGTCATTGTGCAAATCAAATTCATAGGGAGACATTGCAAAGTGATTAGGAGAGCAAAGTGCGTGTTTAAGAGTAAGTTGGAGGCAGTTTCTAGGGCGCGGCGCACACATTGAGGGGTGCGGCGTACACAGACCCACCCCACAGTGTAAAATTACAACGGGCGCGGTGCATATAACGGGCGCGGTGCACTGGGTTTTGCGCGTGGCGCACACCCATAAAGGGCCGAAATCATGCCAAATTTCCTCAAATTGCTTGTGAAACCCCTCAATTGATAGGTAGGCTCTATGTCATGGCTTGCTCATCGAAGTTTGTGAATGTTATGGTGGTTCATGGTTATGTTTAATTGCCACAAAACTCATAAAACCAACCACTCAAAAAACACCAAAAGCCATTGTTGCTAGGGTTGCATAATTGTGGTATTGAGGCCAAGGTTCCATTTTCACCCCTCATTTCTCCATTGCTTGCCATTTTTCCCTATCCTCCCTTTCTTATTTTTCCTATTATCCCTACTCTAAAACACTACCAAACCCTATCCCCTATCCCTCCACTCTTTGGTCAACATAACACCCCAAAACCCTACCTTATCAAAACCCCAAAACCCTACCCTATCAAATACCCAAACCCCCTACATATCCCTAAACAAACTTCTCCCCATAACCCTATTCCCATCATATTACTCCCCTCCTAATACTCCTTTTTTTTTCATTGTTCCCCTTGGTGGCAGATATCACAAAAGCACCCAGCTTCACACCATCATCAAAGGGCAGCATAAGTATAGTACACACAACAGTCATGGCATATGAGCATTCATCAGAGTATGATATGGAGACACAAAGTGACTCATCCTTGGAAGAACAGGCTCCTAGGAGACATCACAAGAGTGGCAAACATGTTAGGGATGAGCCAACTACCCTCACTGAATTGCAGGCCTGCCCTCTTGCCATGTCATGCTTCCAGCACCTATCATGTTTTGAATTTTGTCAAAGGCTAGCTAATGTTAGAGTTCATCATGAGTTGGCTCATCTTTTTGTCTTTCACGTACATGGAGGCCAGTCTATCTTGGCCGGGGTCAACTTCACATTGACACCCGGAACTATCTTAGTGGCAACAAGCATAACAAACGTTGGAAAACAATGGCATAAGAAAAAGAAGGTGGATAGGCAACATTATGAGCCTTACATTAAGGCTAGATGCTTGAGGCAGCTCACAAGAGTCTTTCCATTCAGATACTTGAAAGATGAATATGCTCCACTCATGAAATTGATCATGAAGTACTTCATCTGTGAGGGGAGGTTCTCTCGACTATATGCCTATCACATCAGGTTGCTCATGCACTTTACCAGGGTGCGAATGATGAACCTCCCATTTTTCATTTGCAGGAACATAGAGAGGATGAACACCTTCATGTAGCATAAGACCCCTCAACAACAACTTAACAGCATTTATCACTTTACTGTTATCCGGATTTTGGTGGATCATCAGTTGGGATTGCAGGGCATTGCATGGGAGGACTTCATCTCCCGTGACCTCTTCAGCACTTCACAGGTACTATCAGAGGTAGAGCATGAGACAGGTGGTCCTTCTCATCAGTATGAGCGCCATGAGACCACTACTATGCCAGTATTCGTTACATATCAGAGAGGCAATAGGCGCTTGTTTGCAGCAGCAAATCAAGTGTTATCTCCAACCAGGGTGGAAGGGGCCTCGCTTCCGGCATCAACGACATAGGTACAGGACAAGGGCAAGAAGCCCATGCATGATGAGGGGCCATCAGGTGAACAGGAGGCCGACTTCATCCTCATTCAGGATGATGATGCAGATGTGGAGAGTGCCAGACTTAGGATGACCATTCAAGAGCAGAACACGGAGATCCAAGACTTGTCACTCAATTTGGAGAGGGCCAAATGGATCATCAGGTATTTGGAGTAGAGGAACAAGTAGCTTGAGGACTAGCATGAGATCATGGAGCTACAAAACATCCGTGAGAATCGACAAGCTGCCCAGCAAAGGAGGATCGAGCTCACTACCTTGGAGCAAGAGATCAACAATGATCGTGAGTCTTGGCTCGAGCGGATCAACATACACCTTGAGAGACTGCTAGAGAAGGCCAACAGAGACAAAACCATACTGAGGCACGCAACACGAGTTCAAAGGCTCGGATAAGGAGCTTGAAGGCAAAATTGAGCAAAGCAACAAAGAGGCAAAAGAGGCAAAAAGAGCAAGATCGGCTTCAAATCTTGGCTGAAGCCTCTGTGGCTCGTCGTAGTGCCTCTTAGGGAACCTCCAGCCCAAATTTCAAGAAATTTGGGGCAATTTTGGTCACATGGAAATGTTTTGGTCAAAACACAGGTTTTTTCTCCCTGCGTGCCACGCCACTGGCGCGGTGCTTAGGATTGGGAGCTCCAAATTGGAAATGGCTTGCATTTTTGGATTCAGCATGAAAAATCACGACTACTGGTGCTTGGACAAGAAATTTTGGCATGATTTGAGTCTCCATGAGGTCAAAAACACCAAAAAAATGGCCTCTCTGCCCCTATTTTGACACACAAGAAGCAGTCTTGGGAGAATGAAGATTTGGAGGGGCAAATGAGAACCAAATTCAGAAATTCCACTTGGGTTGGAAAGTAGATAGGTCGGGATTTCCAACAAGTACACTTGGGCACATTTTAGACTCCTATAGGTGCCTCAAAAAAAACCTCCAAATTGGCACGGCGCATATAGAATTTGGGGTGGCGCATATATGGAAAAAGGCCAAATTCACCTCCGTTTCACAAAATTTCGATTCATGACTTTCTCCAAGTGGGCCTGCTCATCTACACTTCACTTTTTTGGCACATAAGGCAAATTTTAAAGCATTTTCACTCCAGATTAGCTTCTATCCAAGTGGCAAAGGAAGGCAAACAGTCACCCAAGCCATTTGTCATGTTTGTAACGCTACACTTGTAGCTAATGGTTGGCTTTCCATCTCCATTTTGTAATGATTTGAGAAACTCCCAAACCCTTGGTCATTCTATCTCCTCATGGCACATTCTATATATTATATGCGAACTATTTGCAAAGGGTTGGTTGGCTTGTAATTTTTGGGAGACTGTGGGAAAGAAACTCTGTTTCTTCATTGTATATTTTGACAGAGGATTAATGAAAGGCAGCGGTTCTATTTCATGAGATTCATGTGGTTGTGAGTGTAGAAAATTTGTCTCTTATGTTTCATATGTATTTCGTTATGTTTCACAGTTCATTTCATATTCATTTCCAGTGAAATTTTCTAAGTTAGATAAGGTAGAATTCATTTTCATTCCTCTGCCTGTGGGAAAATTTCATGTTCAGTGTTTCTTCTTCCGATGAAAAGGATTCATGTTGTCCATGCCCTTTTCACCCTCCTAAGAAATCTCTCCATTCCCCATTATTTCAAACTAAATTGCTAGACTTTCTGCCTGTCTTTCCTCACGAAGTAATCATTGCCTTTGTATTAAATTCTCTGTTCATTGCTGTCCGTTGGTCGCATACCATCCCAGAAACTCAGTCATTCATAAAAAATCGCTTCTTGTATCCATATTTACTTACTAGCCTAAGAACTATATTTCACTATAAGTCATCTCAGACCATTTCATTTATCTTTTCACTGAGTGTGACTCGAAGAGAACCCTCTCCTGTTCTGGTAGGGCTAGCTACCAGACTGAGCGTGGTTTGTGGTTACCCTAAATTTTGCCTTCCTTTAGCCTAAGGCAGATTTAGGTGCTAACACACCTCTCCATGAGGGGGGTGTCCCCCCTGCGACTGTCCGGGGGCTAATCCCCCACGGCTGGGGGGTCTGGGGGCCAACATTCCCCCGACATGGGTTTTGGGGGCAGCGCCCCCGTAGCTAAAAACAGATGTAAAATTTCCTTGTAAAAGTATAGTAATGTCTAGTCAATTAGGGTCGTCCATTAGGCGGATGATATGACAGTAGAACTTATGTTTAGTTTACGGTTCTTTACCCTAGAAGGAAACCCCTGTCCTTGTATGAGGGAATTGTATTGAGGCTATGTAATAGATGTGTATTATCTTAGCGAGAAACAGAGAGGTGAGACTGTGAGAGAAAACAGAGGATATTACATTGGATCTGTTGTAGGTTCTGTCTCTTCATTTTGCTGGATAATAGAAAGGAAGGACTGGCTGTTCAAGGTGGATGTAGCCCAAACTGGGTGAACCACGTATATCTATGTCTCTCTAGTTTTATGCATTTTCTGTGTTTATATTTATGCAATATTCTATGTGTTACATTGCTATGTAATATATAATTTTCTAACAACTAGTATCAGAGCCGAAGGTCTATTTGGCTATTAAACTCGTAGGAAAGAAGGGTTCCTCATTCGAGTGGGAGCAATGGCGGAAGATGGTAAGTTTAGGGTCGAGAAATTTAACGGCCAAAACTTCTCCCTGTGGAAGATGCAAATGGAAGATTATATGTATTAGAAAGATCTGTACCTACCATTGGGCGAAAAAACAAAGATGCCGATGGCTATGACAAATGAAGAATGGAACCTTCTCAATAGAAAGGCACTCGGAACAGTACGGTTGTGCCTCGCAGCATTGGTCGTCTTCAACATTTTGAAGGAAACAATGACAGAGGGTTTGATTAAGGCGTTGGAAAAACTATATGAAAAATCCTCGGCGTCAAACAAGGTATTTCTTATGAAACAATTATTTAATATGAAGATGTCGGAAGGTGGATCTATTGTAGACCATTTAAATGATTTTAATACTGTTACAAGTCAATTAAGTTCTGTAGGGGTAAACTTTGATGATGAAGTTAGAGCTCTGTTATTCTTGTGCTCATTGCCAGAAAGTTGGAATGGTTTAGTGATGGCCATTAGTAACTCTATTTCTGGATCTAGTACTTTAAAGTTTGATGATGTTGTCGATGCTATCCTGAGCGAGGAAATGCGACAGAAATGCTCCGGTGAGACATCAGGTAATACTTTGAGCACAGATTCTAGTGGGAAGAAAAATGGAAAGAGAAAAGAACTTGGGATATCGCAATAAATCAAGGAAAGGCAAATCCAAGTCCAGATCGAGGATAGTGTGCTAGAAATGCGGAAAGAAAGGACACATAAAGAAAGACTGTAGATCTCGGAAGGGAAAAGGAGATGCAGAGCAAGAATACAATCATGAAGCAAATGTGACAGGTGAGGTGTTACAAGATGCTTTAATTATTTCTTTCAAAAATGTTACTGATTCCTAGGTGGTAGATTTAGGGACCTCATTCCATGCCACACGTGATAAGAAATATTTTCATGACTATGATCAAGGAGATTTTGGACAAGTCCATTTGGGTGATGATAAAACCTGTAAAATTGTTGGAATCGGTAAAGGTTCTTGTAAAATAGCAAAACGGAAACAAATGGCTACTAAAGGAGGTAAGGCATGTTCCAGATCTGAAGAAAAATCTAATTTCAATAGGGAAATTAGGCAGTGAAGTTGTGTGACAACTTTCATAGATAAATCTTGGAAGGTCAGCAAAGGAGCCCTGGTAATAGCAAAAGGCAAAAAGGTTGGTACATTATATTTATGCAATGGTATTTCTAACTCTTTTAATGCTTTAACTTCCAAAGGAGCAGATGCAACATTATGGCATCATAGGCTCGGACACATGAGTGAAAAGGGGATGAAGATTCTTCACTCAAGGAATTTTTTGTCAAGTTTAAAGAATGTTGATTTGGACTTTTGTGAGAATTGCATTTATGGAAAACAAAAGAGAGTCATATTTCTCAGAGTTGGAAAAGAAAAGAAGAGCGGAAAATTAGAGCTTGTGCATACAGATGTATGGGAACCTGCTCAGGTATCATCGCTTGGTGGCTCTCATTATTATGTTACTTTTATTGATGATGCAACTAGAAAAACTTGGATTTATTGTATTAAGAATAAATCTGATGTATTTGCTACTTTCAAGAAATGGAAAGCTTTGGTTGAGATTGAGACAGGAAAGAAATTGAAGTGTCTCAGATCAGAAAATGGAGATGAATATTGTAGCAAAGAGTTTGATAGGTATTGTTCAGAGCATGGAATTCGCAGAGAGAAGACAGTTCCAAGAACACCATAAGAAAATGGTGTGTCAGAAAGGATGAACAAAACAATCATGGAGCATGCGAGGTGCATGAGATTTCATGGAGGATTGCCTTTACAATTTTGGGTAGATGTTGTAGACACTGTTGTTTATCTAATAAACAGAGGGCCTTCAAGTTCCTTGGATGGTGGTGTTCCAGAGGAAGCATGGACAGGTAAAAAGGTAAACTACTTTATTTTAAAGCCTTTTGGTTTTGAGGCCTTTGTCCATATTGATAAAGAAAATAGAACAAAGCTTGAAGCAAATTCAAATAAATGTACCTTTATTGGATATGGTGTTAATGATTTTGGTTATCGTTTATATGATTATGAAAATCACAAAATCATTAGGAGAAGAGATGTAATATTCAATGAAAATGTCTTGTATAAGAATCAGTTGCAGGAAAAGGAACAAGAAAATGAAAACAAGGAATATGCAGTTCTTGATGAAATCACTGAAAAAGTAAAGGTGCCTGAAAATAATAATAATCAACAACCACAACAACAGCAACCATCACAACGATAACAGGCACCCCAAAAACCTGAAAGTGGTGTTAGAAGATCTACCAGGATAAGTAGACCCCCTGAATGATACTCTCCTTCATTATATTATTTATTGTTGACTGATTCCGGTGAACCTGAATGTTATGAAGAAGCAATGCA
>APFE031246137.1:0-13376 GCA_000404065.3 Pinus taeda
AACGCAAACACGTCTCAATTATTTGATAGTTAGATGATTTGGAAGACAACAAGAGACACTCAGTAATATCAAGTTTGAATTTGATGGTATGCTACACGAAACCTCTTCAATTGCTCAGACAAAACAGAAACAATCAAATTCCATTACAGTATTTTTTTAACAATGAAAACAATTTAAATGCTGCTACAAGGATAATTACAGAGAGAAAGAATTGATCAAACTCATGGCATGTCCATGGTTTCCAGGATCGCAGACTTAGGATTGGACGTGTCGGGTCCCTTGCTCCGTTCCAAGTCCTCAAGCTTGAAAGTCACCAGCTTACTCAGATTCCCACCCTCAAACAGCACGCCAACATTCCCATCAGCGACCTTCTGCACAGTCCCGTTTAACATGTGGTATGGATTCTCAGGATTCTTCACAATCACAATCATGCCAGGCTGTAGGGGAGGCTGCGGTGCTGCCCTGGGCTTTGATAACTTTCCCAATTCAGAAGAAATTTCAGCTGCAGCACCATCCTTAGCGGGAGGGGGGTTATCTCTAAGGAATTTGATTAAGCCCTTCTCACCTCCAGGGAATCCACCAGTCATCCCCAGTAATTCTTTTTCAAAGGTCTTATCATCACCAATCCAATTAGTAGAAGTAGTACCTGCGGGATTGTTGGATTCCATTTTTTCTCCATTTTGCTCCTGTCCAGCTAAACTTGGGGACTGCCCACCGGATGGGATTTGCCTCTTTAGCTCCTCTCTTAATCCTTCCTCACCCTTTGCAAGCCCTCTGCCTCCCAGTAACTGCCACAGATTGAATTTCTCTGCTCTGACCTTCAGTCTGTAGGGCGCAGAGGGGCTAAGTCTAGGAACCCAAATAGCGTTATCCTTTGTTTGGCCTGAGAAATTGTGCTTCTCATCAGTTACAGGCGATGGGAACGGGAATGTAGATGTGCATGAAGCTCTTAAGAGGGCGGGAAACAACAGGGAAGCCATCATCTGACAACAGAAGCTATCGGTATTATAAAAGGCTAGAGTGTTTTTAAACCCAATTCTGTTCTCTTACCTCGAATACTTTTTTTGCTACAGCTAGCATAAATATCTACATCTCATAAACTGATTTCTTCGTTGATGGATTTTGGGGATTTACCAGAATTGACTCGTACTTCGTGTGGGGAGTGAATTCAATATCCCTTGCTAACCTCACGCGCTCGATTGACCTGATTTAACCAGAAAGTATGACGAGATCAAATGAGCAATACAATTGCAGATGAGGATGGGAAGCTCGAACAAAGATACCTTGCCCAATTCCGTATAGTAATACCAAAAATTCGTTCTCACTATTTGGTTATACTTTTGAAAATCATGAAAATAAGAAATTAGCATTGCACAAAATGTTGCAAAAGAAACGCCGTAAGGCATAAATTGAGGAACAATCACTACATGGGAATGGGAAAATCTAAATGAGATGTGAATATGTAGCAGAAATGAAATCCTAACGTTGTATAAACAGAAGTTGATTTAGGGTGCCTCACACTATTTTTTATTAATTATTGAATTAATATTGCATATAAATCTCATAAAATTCAATCAACTTATAATTTAAGGCTCTGATCTAAATTTGACTTTGGGTCATTAACAGGGTCATGATGTGTCTCAAGTACTTAACCACTAAACCATAGGCCAACAAAGAAAAGACTGCAAAATGTTACAAGCATTACCATAGTAAACCCAATGACTCAACACACAAGAATTTTTGGGGGAGAGTGTTATTGGAATTAATAAATGGCATAACATGAGCAGAACCCTTGTCTTGCTTCCAATCATCATTTACAAAAAGAAAGCTTATTCTGAATGATATATCTTAGGTTTGGATCAGAAGGCAGAGTTGAAGCATAAAAAAGAGCGACATTTTTCCTCCACTTCATTAAAGCGACTGTAAGTGGGAGTGGGAATATAATTTTTGTTAGTTCTGAAGGTAGATGGAGCATCAAATTTCAGTAATTTGTAAGGGGATGAACTGGTCGCGTTGCATTTGTTGTGGTCTAAAGTGGTTGTTAGCTATTTTTGTGGTTGATGTGAGTAGTTTTGTGAGTGTGGCCTCAATGCAGAGTGTTCTTTGTCTTCTGTGCTTCTATTGCATTGTCTACAAACTCATTCTGGTGAAAATTGGGCTGGCTAGGAATTTAATACAAGACCTGCTCTACCAGTGAGGTACCTGCCCTTTTGATGATGGGCATCTTTACCGGTTTGATATGAAGGTGTCAATTGGTACCTCCAACATTCCATTGGGTTAATGCCAAATGGTGTAGTAGCACATAGGTAACTTTTGCAGTGACGTTTCGGGGGAGTAGTTCAAGTTCTGCTGATATTCACCTTCTTCTGCTAGCTAAAAACGTGTTTTAGGTATGGTTACTCAATGTTGAAGTTATGATAATGAGAAAGATGAAGGCCTAGGTTTTGGGCCGAGTTCTTTGTATGTTTAATCTGCTACATGTGCCTCTAGTTAGAGTTCCTTCTTGAATACTTACTTGAGTTGGTGGAAATCGGAGTTCATAACACTTTCCAGCTTATTTCAAAAATCATTCCATATTTTCATGCAGCATTGCCTCAAAGTTTCCATGTCGGCACTGGTTGCCTTTCCAGACCAATCCCGGTTCAATTATGCAAGTACTCTTCTTAATAGCATATGCTATGTTGGGTGCCAAATTATACATTTTTGTTATTGAATTTCAACTCGAGAATATGGTAATATGGTAATATGGTCATATGTTTATTGTGTTTTCTATTTTCCAGTTTTGGTCTGCCAATCATATACACAAGCTTTTTTTTCTTATCTTCACAAGATAAGATAATGCATGCTATGTACGTTTAGGAACATTTGATTGGACCAATTTTTGAATCTTGACGTCCACTCCCCTTCAGCGAAGTTCAGTGAATTTGTGTTTAGGTCTGATCCTTCTATTCCTCCTCTATTGCAATATTAGCCAATAGGTCTGCTACCATATTTCCTTATCTCTTTACATACTGGAAGCTGACCTCCTTAAACTTTCTAATTGCTTGCCTTGGCCAAGTGAATTGTACTTTTGAATGCAATGCAAGATTTTTGTTTTGGTATAAATTTTTAAAACAAATTGTAACATTTCGCTAGAAAATGATCACATGCAAACCCAGATGCATCCTCTGAATTCATGAAGTACCAGGGCCTTTGTGAAGGTACTCTGGACCACTACCAGATGAGTTTCCTTGACTGTGTGATGGAATTTTAATTTTTACAAGCTATTCTTGTGTGGAAAACACTTGCAATTCACAATAATTAGGAATTCTATACAAAAGATGATCGGGAAGATTGGAATCACATTCTCCACACTTCATTATTCATTGTGTGAACAGGCTTATGAATACAAAATACCATTGCGTTTCTCTTGCACTACTTAAGGTCCTCTTTCCATTTCTCATCCGATTTCCTTCAAGAATGTTGTACAGACAGTGTGACTCATCCACTGGTGGAGACTTCATTAAAGTAGGCACTCGAAATCCATGTTTTTGATAACTAGATATGGATAGATAAAGAAGAAAGTTGGCCATCTAGCATGAGAACTATACTGCAATAGCAACTATCCTGCTGGCAACAATGCATACAAATTTATAAGCCCCTATTGATGGCATGATTAAAAAGCAAATAAATCTGGAACATAGATGTAGATGGAATAGAGTCAACATGTTAATCGCAATAAAGATAGAAGCCCCCTTATATATCATAATTGCGTGCAAGGGGAGAGAAAAATCCCAATGTCCAATGCGCTGAAACATAGACTTAGAGGCTTTGGCCATTTGCAATAAGGCCAATTCTATGGCATGGTACGAGGCTTACAAGAAAGTCTATTTTTTGTTTTCTGTATTTCATATTTTTCACACACTATCCTTTTGTCTTCCAATTCTGATTTACAGCCTGTTACATCCAAGTACAAGTTAGTTTTAAAAAACTGAGATGCATGGCAGGTGCATGGAGTATTATAGCATTTTAATTAACAAATGTTTAAAAAAAATACTATAGCAACTTTTTATCCTGTTCATGGAAAAATATCTAGACAAAACCAAAAAACATCATCAAAATAAGTGGGTTACTCAAAAAAGTTACAGCAACAGCTTGAATCCACATTTTCTACGACCCTGTACCCTTTCCCTTGTTTGATCAAGTTAACGGATTATTATTCCCTTACAAACGGACTTTTTGTAATCCATTGTGTAAACAATGATCTGCTTGTTATAATCTAAACAAGTATTTTTTTTACAAAATATTTTGTCAATCACCAGATCCCTTTGATTTTTAATGTGGTATATGATGCATTTTCAACAGTTAAAAAAATGGTGTAGCCAATTCGAGAAAGTAGATAACCCTTCATTACTGTCTTACTGTGCACAAGTTCTAATGTTTTAATTGAATGATTACATCGCTATACCTGCTGGTGTAAAAGCCAAGGTTGTATCATATCACTTGATAAGATGTTCGAGGTAGCCAGTTGGAGGAAATGGATGGCTCTTGAAGGCTTTTTTACTGTGGACCAATGCTGATGTTTTAAATTGAAACGTTACACCGTTTACTTATTGGTGCAAGGCTGCATCAGATTTATCTGTTTATTTTTAGTGAGCATCATATTGGAACTCAGAAAAAATTATATATGCATTAAACAAATTAGGTACATCTAACCAAATGTATAAGAAAATGGAAATGAATTCCATGGTAGACTCTCCCCCAAAAGTTCTCTGTTTTGGTGTTGTTACATCCAAAGTTCTTATTGGTGGTAAAGAAAGGCATATTTAAGCAAAGAATACAGTAGTTTTATAGAATATTCCAAAAACTCTATGCTTTTAACCAACTCTATCAAATACAGATATGCTACCTGAACACTTAGAAACAAACTCGTATAGAAGCATCAGCTTTTATTGGCATTTTCTTGATAAATTCTTTTGGTTTGTCTATATAGCCAGCACGACCAAGGTCAGCCGCATAGCTAAGGTCAACTGCACAGCTACAATACTCCATTGCAGGTGTGATATTGTAATGCAATGGTTAAAGATGAAGTTCTTTGACAATATTAAAACTTGCAGAACTCACAAACACCAATATCTCTAGATTTAGTGGTTGTATTCATTGTTAATTCTTATAAATGTTTTTTTCCTATCTATACAAGATCATTCTTTTCTCAGATAATTGGCTTCAAAGTCACAATATATCGTGACATGGAAGGGCTGACAATCTTCGTGGATTGGGCTTGATTCTTAAGGTGTAAATAGATTTATAGTCTATATCAATAATCTGTGAAACTTTTAATACACATTAAGAAAATAATACTCTGAAATTATAGGGTCTCGCACTTCTACAATCTGTCACCATTGAATTATACTTTTGAGGCGCATTGATAGTGATCTTATGCTTATATCACTCGAGATATCTTTCAATAATTATTGTTTGAAAGATAATTGGACTGTATCATTCATATAGCGATATTCGAATTATTCATTTTTTTTAGTTTACTGCTTCAGTCATATGTAGTCTTCAATCACATACCCCTGGGATGCAGATCTCTGAAACGTTACGCTCTTGGTTATCGGTGGGCCATATATTTATATTAAACCATCAGCATTGTCACATAAGCTAGAGTTGGGGAAGAAAAGCTAAAGAGTAAGAATATGGGGAAATATAGTAGAAAAGCTAAAGAGTAAGAATATGGGGGAATACAGTAGAAAAACTGATAGGCCTAGGCCAATGTTAGTTAAGCACAAATTTATGGTTCTAGCAAAGTCTGTCAAAATGGTCAAACTGGCAGAGTAATTGAGGGCTTGATCAAACTCACTAGTCCTTGATCAAATCCACCAAGTCTTAGTGAAGTTTGATTAAACTCACCAAGCCTTGTTCAAACTGTGTGAGTCTTGGCATGCTTGGCAAGGCGATCAAATTCGACCAAAATTAGTAAACTCAACTCGTTTAAAAGTCAAACCATGTTTTCAGCTGGTGGTTTAAGTGGCATCTAACCTACTGAATCTGAAAAAGCGTTGGCTCGTGTCCACCATCCTGGCCATCCCTGAATTTAAACAAGTGGGAGGAGTATGCATCAACTCTTCCCAACTAGGTTGAGTGTCAATATTTAAGCAAATTATTCTAGGTACCCATGGACAAGAATCTCAATGGTAGTTAGCTTGGATAATCGCTTTGGCACATTTTGTGTGTCCAAATTTAAGAAGAAGAGTGAAGAGAACTTTGGGAAGTAAATACAAGAGAACTTTGGGCGGCGACCAAGATACAGACAATGTTCAGAGGGTATCTGGTTAGGAAATTTCAGTGTTTGAATTTTCATTTCGAAAAATGAATACTTGCTTCCATTTCTGAAGCGCAAGATTATTTCCTCTGTGAAAGCCTTCAAGGAGTTTTACAAGAATATCGCCAATCTCTTAATTAACATATTGGTTAATTTCAAGAATGTTTAGAGATTCATCCAGATTCATAAATATGGTTCAGATTTTTCATGTACCTTCTTTTCGTTGTACCTCGTATTGGTATTGAATTGAAGAAAAATACTTGAAGCAATAACAGAAACATCATCAAGAAATAATGATAATCATTACCCATAACATTAATTAAGACTATATATACCTATTGTCTGCTGAAGACTCCTGTTCATCGCATTTGTTCCCTGCTGGAATGAGGGAAAGGGAAAATCCAATGTGATTATTTCAAAATATATTTATATAATTGGGGCACCAGGTCTCTTCATGACTGCTCTATCATCCCAATGGAGAGAGGCCATGATGATTCTATTATGATCCTGAAATACTTGCAGAAGACTTACAAGCCAATCAAAATAAAAAAAGAGGTGATTTAATTTGTTATGCCCTGTACCAAATTCTGCTTCTACCTGTATTTTTTGTTTGCTCACTGGATTGAGCTTCTGCTCTTGATTAGATGATGAGCCTATAGATTAAATTTTCTTACACAGCCTTTTCGCGTTAATATGCATAATATCTATGCTCTTCAAGGTTCCGGACCTACCTACAAGGAAGTTGCGAAGTTGCCCAACAAGGTCCTGTTGTGGTGTGGTATGCTCATTCTTTCCTCTTAATTTTATATACATTGAATATGCAGTGTTACAGTTCCAGGTTTATAAAGGATCTCATATCATTTCATCCCACCAAAGTAAGGAACCATCTGGATTTCCTTGCGAGTGAAAATATGATAACACTAGACTATGATCATAATATTAGCATGATATTTTGCAGGAACCAGGACATGCAACCTTATAAGACATTTGAAGAACGGCTTGCTCCCTGCAATAGTTTCTGCCCCTGCACCTGGATACATGGTTTGTAATTTTCTTATTAATTATCCATGACAAAGCATTTTAAGTAACATATATATGGAGGAGCTTCTACATATTTATTTGGGGTGCAATAGTTTCTGCCCCTGCACCTGGATACATGGTTTGTAATTTTCTTATTAATTATGCATGACAAAGAATTTTAAGTAACATATATATGGAGGAGCTTCTACATATTTATTTGGGGTGTAGTTTGGTAGAGGCATATACTTCTCAGATGCTGCTGCAAAAACAACACAATATGGATTCTATGGCTTGGAAAAACCACAAGGGTTTCTTATACTTGCAGTGGCATCCCAACTGAACATTTCACCTGGAAAGATGAAATTAGGGTGCCAAATTGTTGGAAGATTTTTCTCTAGACCAGGTTTGCAAGATTGTCATTTTATTATTTATTTATTTTTTTGACTAGAAAAATCTGCAATTGGGCGAGTTTACTAATTGATACCAATAGATTCGGGTCATGCCACTATTACTCCAAGTACTTATATATAAAGATACCCCTTCTTAAAACGGAAAGTACTTTATACAGAAAAGAAAACCCTTCATTAAGTACTAACAAAAATATATCAAGAAAGTTTAAACTTACTAATACATAAGTCTTCATTTTCAAAACTATCATCAATTACGCTACCCCTAAAAACTGCACTCCAGTCACTCTACTTGAAAGAATACATATTTCTTTGCCAGTTTTTCCCTATATAGATAGCCAAGCCATGAGATGTTGAAGACACTGGATTGGTTCTAAAAGGCTCTTGAGATTGGCCACAGTGAAATATAGTAAGAAAGCAGAAGGAATTCTCGGACAACAAAGAAATTAGCTTAGCGAAATTGTTAATTAGCTGCCAGAAATTGCTGGAAAATTGTTTCAGGTAGTATGTTTACTGCATTCCATATCCCTGTGGAAGCTATGAAACCAAACACTAATGTGCATATGTATCTATGCTAATAATATAGCTATGATAATAATATAGCTGAACAACACGAATTTTCTCCCCATTTTCTTCATAGGCCCTTTTGCCTGAAAGCGTGATAACAATTTAACTAAGTAATGTGAGAGATTAGCCATCAACGTTAATGGATCAAACATTAAGTCTCAAGAGCACATATGCAATGACACGCTTAGTGGAGAGAGACCAATTGGATTCCTAAGTTCCAGCCTGTTATGAGGATGCTCAATGTTCAAATTTATCCTCCATGTATTGCATTCATTGCAGGCTGCAGAGTTGTACTCTGCATTAAGAGATAATAATGAAGTTGTTAAATGTTTCTTGCTAATTTTAAAAGGTAATGTACATCAAAGACTGAATCTGTTTCTAATCATCCCTTGAACCTGCCCACTCTACATCTCCATATCGAGTTAACCTAAAGACTTCACTTTTCTCGAGCAAGACACTGTAATTCAATGTACTTTTTACGTATCTGCAACTTCTCAACCCCGTCAGGGACTACCGCTACGACAGTGGCTCCCTTGTTAGATTTGGATCTGTATAATATAGATTTAAAATAGTATACCGTCCAGAAGATTGTTGTGGGCGTGTCATTGAAGGCAACTCTTTCTATGCCAAAGTCACATATTTTTAGTTTGCAATCAGCATTTGCCAAAACATTCTTCTGTTTAAAATCCCGATGATACACATTTGCTACAAGAACATAAAGTTGACAACTTAGAAAATAGAATTCACATTTCTTCTTCCATACTAAGTTCCCTGAAATGGGAAGGTGCTTCACAGTCACAATAAATTCTTAAAAACGTAGTTAAAACTTAACAGGAATATTTGAACAGGATCGATGTCCTAAACCAGATACCCTTTAGTACACAAATGAGAAAGAATCATATGCACTTCACAAAACACTAAAATATATATTTTTGGAAGTGAATAAAGCACAATTGCAATGTGAAACTGCTTGAAATGATTTGTAAATACAATGCATGGGCAAATACACAGATAAAAATTGCGAATCCTCAAATTGACTAACTAACTCTTGCAGTTACAGATGAAAATCTGAGCATTTGAAGATTGAACCATTATTCTGAAGGAGTGATTTCTAATCACTGAATCAAACTAAAGTGGTTTTAGGGTTAACCGGCCACATATGTCAAATTGTGGTCAAAAAAGTGATCCTTAGACTTGTGAACAATTACAAAACAACAAAATAAAATCAACCAATCCAAATTGCCAAAGCACGAGTTCATGTTGTTTCCAAAGTGCCAAACCTTTAGCAACTCCGTTCAATTGAAAACATATTTTATTGCATGAGAAACAACTTGGTTTCAAACTTAAAAAATACACTGAATCAATGGCAGACATGCCTTTTCTCTTAGCTCTATATTTTTATCTGTTCTATAGGCACCATGAAACAAACTCATATAGAAGCATCAGCTTTTATTGGCATTTTCTTGATAAATTCTTTTGGTTTCTCTATATAGCCAGCACGGACAAGGTCAGCCGCATAGCTAAGGTCAACTACACAGCTACAGTACTCCATTGCAGGTGTGATATTGTAATGCAATAGTTAAAGATGAAGTTCTTTGACAATATTAGAACTTGCAGAACTCAAACACCAATATCTCGAGATTTAGTAGTTGTATTCATTGTTAATTTTTATAAATGTGTTTTTCCTATCTATACAAGATCCTTTTTTCCTATCTATACAAGATTAGCCACGCAATAATATATATTACGATCTGCAAGATCATGATGACGATTGTAGCAATGACCTACCTTCTCACAGCCTTAGTGAATTGCTTCAATTCATCCAGAGTTCCATGTGTCATACATATCATGCCGAACAGTATTCAAGCACGCCACTTTTGAAAAGAGGAATCTGAATTTTGCATACTGGGGTTCATAAGTGCCTGCCGCTACTATGAAGAAACATTCCACAGGCCACTCTCCACCGAAGGGTAATAAAGGACTCCGAATGTTAAACCAGCTGTGGTGCAGAATCAATGAGAGAAGGAATTAGAACAAACCAATTTGAAACCGGGTAGTTAATTTCTGTTCATATTATAAACATACAATGGATATATACTACATTCTGGAATAATAGCCAGAATAATCAGGCTTGGTTAATTATGTTGTGACATTCTTCATCTCCTTTTGGTGGATGACCTGAAAAATGTTGAAATATAATTTCGCCAGCTCTAAAATCTTTTGGTTATTCACATTAGGCAGCTTGAAATTAGAAAAAAGGTAGCACCCTAGTGAATCCCATTACTATTATCAAGGAAGGAAAGGAGATGTAAATTATGCTAAACTTTGACAATATCTCTTACTGGTAAACGCTTTTGGCTATGCATGCACAATCTGAGCGATACAGTTGACAATATCTCTTTGCTTCCACTCTGGAGACACTGGCATGCCAAGAATTCTCTAGGGCATATTTAATCTGGAAATGGAAATGGCAAACAAAACTAAAAACTCATCCAATCCAATTCCTTAATGTATACCTGTTGCATAGGCACTGGGCTGTATGTTATTTTACCTCTTCGCTTATGTTTTGTTTTTTGTTCCATGCAGTGAAAATCTTAGTTTTCTCGAGAGCTTCTTTTAAGAATGTACTAGTAAAGCTTTTAGCTTCATCCAAAATGTTTTCACCAGGAAATGCCAGCTCGGAAGCTCTATAAAGGCTCAGAATGCTAGCTATATCCTTGTTGAATTGAGCAGCGGAGCAAAATAAGTGGCCATTCGAGTCTTTGAAGCTCTCGAAAACCGCTGATAATACGATGTCCAAAGGTCAGAATAGAACAGAAAGAGCACAGGGGATGCTTTGTGGTATATATATAATCCTCATAGCAAAATGTCTTTAAATATAAAACACACCTGGAGTTACTTTGTACTATAAAACACACCTGGAGTTACTTTGTACTGATGTAGCCTAAGTATTCGAAATCCCAAAGCAGGTATCTCAAGATCTGCTATGGCATCCAGTTTTCCCCATCCAATACCTCTTTCGCTCTAATGCCTAGTGTATACAACAGATTTCATCAATGGATTTTCCAAAGAAATTAATAAGGAATGGAAGGCGAGTAAAATTATAATTTCAATTTATACCTGTGAACATAATCGAGAGCTTACAATGTTATCCACTATCAACATCCGTTCCAGCAGATCCACACGATATAGGCAGGGAACTGGAGGATGCCAGTAATTAATTAAATATATATATCAAAACTAAACAGAAAGACGGCGGGAAGGCAAAGGCACTCCATTACAATACACACCAAAGCCACCAAACTTTGCAAGTACGTCGTTCAAGAATTGAAGGCATTTCACATCTCCAGTGTGCATGAAAACGCAGGCAGTAGAAGCAGGGGAGGTTAAGAAAGAACCATCTTGGCTTTGAACTTCCATTATTATTTCCCACTCCACAATTTCTTGTCTGCCCTCCAAAGAATACAACAATGTTCCACTGTGGTAGCCCACTGGCCGGCGCCCCATCTCTTCACCTTCTCGTAACCCGATCGAAATGCCCCGTTCACCTTCTCGCAACCCGATCGAAATGCCCCGATTAATGGACGGTTCAAAGTTGTTCTAATCGTCTAACATCGAAGGATGACAAGTAGGCAAAAAGAGGGATGGGTCTCAGAGGGAAACGCCGTAATAATACTTCTCTTTTGATATAATAAAATACTAAAAAGAAACCAATAATAAATTTTACTTTTATGATGTATTAATTTTATTTTTTTAAATAAGGAAGTTTAGGCTGACTATTTTTTTTAAACTATTAGATTATGAAATTTTTTATATTTGAAAAGAAATTAATAATTCACATATCTATCTTAGTTATCAGAGGTTGATATATACACTATCGATATGTAAACATAGGATTAAACTCTGGATGTATAAACTTTTTTTTTAATATACAAAACTTTTAAAACACAAAATTTACACCAAATAAGATTTAATTTAATCCCTTTCTCATTGCGATAAATCTGTGTTGAGATCCATTAATATTGGATATACTGATCGCTCTAAATTGCACAGTACATTAAACGCACAGAAACGCTTTACGTCCAAGGCGAGCGCTACCAGAAGGGCGGTTCACCTTCATTCCATTTATCGCTGCCTTCATGGATAATCCATCGATACCACTGTCAAATTGTAACGAGGAAATTAGAATTAAAGATGGTTTTAACGACCCAAAAGATAAAAAATTAATCACAGCTACGGGACTCAATATTATTACTAATCACACCTGCTCATGGATTCAACTGAAAAATATCATTAACTGGATCAACGTCTTCATTGGCGACGGCAGTTCATGTGTCCTCCAAGCGCTTGTGATTTGGAAAAGGTGGGTTGAGAAAACCGGCAGGTGTCCTCCTCAGATTCAGATTTTGCAACGCCACCTGCAGGTTTCCTCAACACAGCTTTTCCAAATCAGCGGCACCTTCAGCTTTTGCAACGCCACCTTCCTCCTCAATGCCTGCCTTTCCTTTATAATCTGCATGAGAAAATAAAGATTTATTTATTAGGAAAAATTTAAATAAAAAACTCTAACAATTCCAAGTCCCAGTTAACAGCTGTAGAATTGTTGTAATTCGATATGTTAGAGTTGTTACTGTATCTTTTCAGGGGTTGCTTTTTTTAGTTTAAACAAAATGGCATCTGACCTAGTAAATATTGAACCATAAAGTTGGACAAAATAATCGAACTGTCCGAGACTTCAAGAAATTAAATTATTATTTAATAACAAATTTTTAAAAACAGCTAACTATCGTAATTTACTTATTATGGAACGTTATAGATTAAAATAAAGACAACTTAAGTAAACATGTCATTCAAATCTATCAATCACTAGCCTATAGGTTAGTTTAGTTTACTCCGAGTTTATAGGTTACTTTACTCCGATATTAATTCACAGTGAGAGAGAGAATCAGCTACAGATTCACTCCTAGATAGATAAACCTGCATGTGCATGCTGATCAAATGGGTTGATCCACATCGGCATGTGATTTATTTTATTTTAATTTGTTATAAATCGTTTTAAATTTATTATAAGTATTAAA
>APFE031246146.1:0-21506 GCA_000404065.3 Pinus taeda
GATTTGAGTAATAATTATCTTACAAAATGCAAAAATAAAATATTTAAACTAATCTATTAATATCAGCTAAAAACTAAAAAAATTTAAGGTTATTAATTCATTCTTATATAACATATTTAGAACTAAAACTAAGAGGCCTAACCACTCGGTAGTCACCAAATTCCATGTGATACTTACTTTTATGATCTAAGGAATCTTCAAATTCTTGAAAAACACTAAACATTAAGGTCTATGGGCAAAGTTAGTATCAAAATTACTTAGGAATTTTCAGTTATTTTACTAAAAAATCTTAACAACATCTGGGTCTCATTTATCTCAAATTCCTTTCAGTTAAGTAATTTATTTTTCAAAAAGAATTACATATAAGTATCATTATATACCATAATTAGTGGGTAGTCTAAAACTTACAAATTATTGATTATCAAACAAAAAAGTAAACAGTCATTACTTTTTCGCTAAAAACAAATGAATTATAATGTGATTTGCTCATAAAAATCTTCTCAAAATCATTATTAAATAAACTATAATTAAATATTATAATTAGTAAGCTATAAAAAAATTAACATAATTAATTGTTAAACAAAAATTAAAAACAACCATCATTAAATAAACTATCACTAAATACTATAATTAATATCTTTAAATTTTAACTCATAATGAGGAAAAAAATAATTTACCTACCTTATTTACAAACTCTATCCCATCAGTTCCTTACCCTAGGCCAAATAGATGCTATCTCTTTTGCTCGTCACAAAAACGTCCTAGCAAATATAACAAAAATGTCTTGGAATTCCTAGCACATTATGATTATAAATAATTGTTATCCTTTGGTATTACAACCTATGAGATGTCAAAAGCCCTTGAGCATGAACACCATCATGTAAATTAAATATAGTTTTAGATTTTTATGGTGCATTTGATTGAATAGTTTATAGTTTTTATATTAAATTAGTTATATAAATTAAATAATTAGTAAATGTTTATACCTATTATAATATTTGATTGTTATACATTTTACATAATTAAAGAAAAATAAAAATTATTTAAATTATAATTGTATTTTAAATCAATATTATTATTCATATATATAATAACTGAATCATTTATATTTATATATATTTTAAAAAATATGAAGTAAAATTCTTAATTATGAAGATTTATTTTAATTTTACCATGGGAATTCTCAATATGTATATAGATTTTGTTACAACATCATGGCTTTTTAATACTATATGCCCAAAAATCATAACTCACTTTATATGGCATTTGTTGATATGATGTTTTTTAGTTAATTAATTTAATTAAAAGAACATAGAAAAATCTCAATCTTTCATTTCTGTAGGCTAATATGAATATTTCAAAATGTTATCTACTTCATAATTACTCTTAATTAAATTAGAATTCTAAAAACGTCATTCCAAAATAAACATATCCATTGAAATAATTATAATTAATCTATTTTTTAAAACATAAATTGAATCAAATATTCTCATTAACATCATTTTTAAGGTACTTATCAATATTGGTTTTTAACTTAGATTTTTTACACTAGTATAGTATTCTTCACATTTTTAGAGGATAAATAATGTTAATGTGTTTTTTCTTTTTCTTTTTGGTTTATGGTCATTTTTTGAAAAGTTAAATTTTTCAAGTAAGTATTTTATTTTAATTAAAACTTCTACATTTAAATATATTTTGTACTTAGCAATATGGAAAAAATAATAGTTTATATAATTTAGAAATAAAATATTTGGAAAAAAATACATTAATTGATAATAATTTTTTATTGAAAAAACATACACACATATTTCTCACAACATAGTTACATTTATTTTTTCCTTCCTTTCTAAAATATAGAATAAGGTTCCTAATGATTGAAATTTACCCCCACTATACCATGGAAATTCATTAACATGTAAATATAATTTCGTTACAAAACCATACCTTATTAATACCATATGTCCAAAAAATCATAAGTGAGTGCATATGACACTTGTTGATATGATATTTTTTAAGTTAAACAATTTAATTAAAAGAACAAAAGGAATAATGTGGAGGTTAAATCCGCACCGTCTACATTGTAATGAGCACTAATTAAATTAGAATTATAGAAACCATATTCCAAGATAAACATGTCTTTTGGCATAATTTTACTTAATCTATTTCATAAAACATAAATTCACATAATTATTACCTTTTAATATTGGTTTTTAACATACTCATCAATATTAGCCTTTAATATGGGTTTTAGTTGATGCTTTTGTATTCCTTTTACAATGTGCTTTCTAGGATTTTGTTTTTGGTATATGTAGGGTAATGTAGCTTACCAACTTTTTGTGTAGTCTACCCCCCACATAATATATTGCTTAAGAAGATTGTTGAACTATGAGTCATGATGATTCACCATACTAGGTCAAATTAAATAAATACACCAGCGCATCACTGAAACTAATTTTCATCTTTTACATATGTGAAAGTGATGATTGGGTCTAACATCTTCTCCATAGTAGATGAAATAAACAAATTACACAACGCGTTTATAGTCAATTGAGCCTTGGCCCAAGTAAAAAAAGAATCCCACAGTCTAATGGCACATGTGTACAACAATTCCCCTAATAAGCTTAAGTGTTTTTTATTATTATAGTAGTATAAACCTATATTAGCTTTTTCTTTTCATTCATAATACAAAAATAGAAAACTTAGTAGGTATAAAGATTCATGGAAAGCCCACTAAGGCGAAAGAATATTATATCATAGACATATAACAAATCAAATATACATGGACACAGATTTCGGGGAAAAAACATAAAATAGGTCACTCGTTTCAAGTTAAATCTTAAAAAACATGTTATAGATCATTAAGTGAGTCCAATACCATAAATCCAAGACAAAGTAGATGGAGATTTGAATTAAAAAAAAAAGGAAATTAAATTTGTCATTATGGTTCAAGTTCTTCAACCTTCACTTCAAATCCAAGAATTTACTAAAATAAATTACCTCTATATAGGCTCTCTTTGGAATATAGGTTTTTCTCACCTAGAGGCTCTGGAATCGGTAACTTCGGGGTCGTAAGCTCAATCAATCTTGAGCATCTGACTCTCTAAAGACTCAGACAATCATAAGCATCATGATTTAGCTCTCAGGCATCTGACTCTTTGGGGATTTATGGATTACTCAAGTATGCATATTGTGGATTTCAATAAACAAGGGGCTAGGGATATGTATAACTATGTGAAGGACCAATAGTAGGGGAATGAAGAAGACCTTATGGTAATGCTATGATTCTATCAATGCTATGGATCCCATCATTGGGTAGGTGGTGGCATCTCTCTGTTCAATTTTGAATTTAGACTAAGTTCATTTAAGTTTGAATTGTTTAAACCTTAGAAAATAAATAGGTAGGGCCATTTATAGAGGATGTATGTTTTCCTCTTTCTAAAATAAATGACTAAACCTCTACAAACATTACTCTTTCTTATAAGAAGAGAAGGGCCATTGAGAAAGAATACTAACCTTTCTTCCTAGGAATCTTTCTTTCGGAGTTGAAACTGGGGAAATTGGTGGTTGCAAAAGAGTTGGAAACTCCTCATTCACTACTTCAAAACCATTGGAAGATAACAAGAAATATGAGATATATCGAACCAGGCCTAAGGAGAGTACTGGATGATTAGAGGGAGTGACATCTGCGAAATGGTTCTAGTCATGTCATCCATTTTTTTAAAAGCGTGGCCAAATGCAAGATCATTAAACTCTTTTTTGATAATATCCTCAAAGCTGTGTCAAGGTGCATAAGCATATGAAAGAGGTTCATCTTCCACAATTATGGCAAGGTTGTAGCCTTTTGGAGCACACCATTTAGACATAACAAGGGAAAGAAGCAGAAATCCAAAAATAAAATATGTGGGTCGAGCATAAACATTATTAATGGTTTCAAATAACTCATGAAGGAGATAACTAGACCAATTTGGATGATCACCTCAGATTCAAGTTTCTACAACTAAGATGGCATCAAACAAACATTATCCTCTGGTATAATGACACATGAGTTTGGTGGCGATAATTGTAGCAGCAGCGTGAACCGACATATTATTGACCATATCAAGAACAATTCCATGACATTTTCTAGTGGTTCCATAATTCTTATACAAATTATTTTCATCTATCTTCTTTCCACGTTTAGCAGTTTTCTGAAAATCCCAACCAATGTCGGCATCATAAGTGGGCAGTCCTATGATTCTATAGATATGTACCGCATGAATGGGGTATTCTAAATCCAACCAAAGAGAACCCCAATGAAGTCAAATGATTAGTAACTTCGTGCAGCAAATTACCTCACCAATGGTGCCAAAAATAGGTAAGTCGTGCATAACAATGAGAGTGGAATGCTTCAAGGGAAAGAAGAGTGGTCTAACTTTCATGGTAGAGTGGGCATTGGAATGGGTATTAGGCTCCATAAAAACATTGGTCCAAAGCACAAGTAACAAGGTGGGATCACAAAGGTCATTATCAACAAGATGGGCTTTGTCATACTTCCCCAAGAGGTTGTCCTGGCAGCGAATACGAGAGTAAATAAGGTACAATTTGACAACAATTCTAACTTGGTGAAACATGGTTAAAGAATGTTGGGTATACATAAAAGAAATAGGGGGGCGAAAAAGATAAGTGGTGACGTAGCGAGAGCGGAAACTAAGAATGCGAGAAAAGTAAAGATGAAAATGAAGACGAAAGAGTGGGAATATATAGAAAATTTGAGGGGGTGGAGGACTTAGACATTAAGCACGAGAAATATGAATTAAACTTGAATTAATGATAGATGATTTGGACACATACTAAGGAATGTCATGACATAACATAACATCTAACTGTAGAAGGAAATATTATCGGGCATTGGGAGACAAATTTGGTAATTAAATCAGACGTGACTGGAAACAATGATATATAAGACAAGCATTAATGACACTTTCAAGATAATATACGACAAAACTTCCCGACTACAATGGGTTGCAACCGAAAAGACAACAGACTTGCAGAAAAGACTGAAACACAAACTACTAACTTGTTGAAATACTTATTGAGGAAGCTATCCTAACTCCTACATACTACTCTCATGAAGGGAGGACACATTATTTAGAAGTTGAAACAAAAAAATAGGGCTTCAGGCGAGTATCATTCAAGCATCTAGAGAAAAGTGTACCATCTAATTGAGCAAGAAAAACAACCACAAAATATTTGATTTCCACAAAACAAAAAAGGACCAAGCCAATGCATTTGGAGCTTATCATGATTCTTGTGATACTTGTTGTCATAGAGTAATACTTAGCCACCCACAGAAAATGATTTCTTCTTGATTTTTTTATTGTGCGAAGCCTTTTGACACTCGTTCACAACAAATTGATGAAAATAAGCAAGAAATCAGGACTCATCTAGCTATGATAATTCATGCACTCGTTCAAGAATGGACTCATCTTAAGAAATTTCATTTTCATGAGAAACAAAAATATTAGGAATAATAAACTCAACAGGAATAACAAATTCTTTCCCATAAACCAGTTCAAAAAGAATGTACCTTTGAAACCACTTGACTATAGTTCAGTAGGCCCACAAAGTAGCAGGAACTCGCCCATAAGTCCTTTCTCTAAAATTTTATTAAAAGCTTGGATAGTCCCATTGGCTTTCGGATGATAAGGAGTTCCCTTATGGTGTTTCACCACGAAATTCTGTAGTAGAGCCTGGACAGTTTCATTTATGAAATGGGAATCTGGATCACTTTTAAGACTTCATGGACAACCAAACATGGTAATAATATTTTAAAGGATAAACAAAGCATCCATATCAGTAGTGCAATCTTTAACTGGAGCAAATTCTACCCAACGAATCAAATAATCCACCATGGTAATTATATGTTGAGCACTCAAATGACGAGCAAGAGGATGAATAGACCCAATGAAATCAACTACCCATTTCTAAAAAACAACAATATGTGGTAAATGATATAAAGGTATTTCATCGAAATGCAATGTTTGGCCAACCCATTGAAAGACATCACAAGTCTTTGCGTATTCTTTTGCATCCTTAGAGAGAGTCGGCTACCAAAGGCCAACTTGCAGAACTTTCTGAGTAGTAGCTTTCCCTCCAAGATGAACTCTTGGAACCCAACTGTGATATTTCCATAATACACCTTCGCCTTCATGATCAAGGATACAATGGCATAAAACTTGATCAAAAACCATTTTATATAGTTGTCCTACAATAAGTTGATAGCCTATTGATCTAACCACCAAATGCTTCTTCTGCACCATAGTATAATCAGGAGGACATTGACCTATACCAAGAAAAAGGAAAAATATTCTAAGTAATTAGGGACAACTTCAATACGAAACAAATGAGCATTTGACAACTGATAATCATATGACCCCCCTGACTCTCCTAACTCTAACCTAGAGAAATGGTTCGGCCCCACATTGGATCTTCCCCACTTGACAATCACTTTAAAAGTAAACTCCTGAAATAAAAATAACCATCGACAAATTATTCCTTCAAGCACATGCTTATTAACTAAATATTTCAGCATTGGGTGGTCTGTCACAAAATTGAATGGACCTCTCAGCAAATAATGCTAGATATTTTGGAGAGAATATACCATAGATAAAGATTCCCATTCTCTAGTAGTATAATTCTTCTCCGCATTCAAATGTTTTCTAATTGCAAAATAGACAAGATGATCCATGTTTCCTTCACCTGGTTGTGTTATTATAGCTCCCAAGGACTTTCCAGGTGCATCAACATGGACATGGAATTGTTTGTTGCAGTCATGGTACGCAAGAATGGTGCATTGGTAAGATTATCCTTCAATGTACCAAATGCAACATCACATTCACTAGACCGCATGAAGCATTCAAATTTATTGAGAAGCTTCTCAAGTGGAGCTATAATTGAAGCATAATTTATTATAAACCTTCGATAATAATCAGTATGTCCCAAACTAGAATGAAAATTTCAGACGTAAGTGGGTGGTGTCATATTCATTATTACCGTGACCTTGGAAATATCCACACAAACTCCCTCCTTGCAGATGATATTCCCCAACAATGTTCCAAAAGGCACAACAAAATTGCATTTTTTCAGGTTTAAAGATATTTGAAGTTGTCTGTACCTATCAAACATAACCCTCATCAATCTAGGATGATGCTTGAGAAAACTATAAACAATCCAATCATCCATGTAGACTTCAACAAAACTTATGTAAATATTCACAGAAAGAATCAATAACAATGCGCTAGAAAAAAACTCAGGAATTCTTCAACACAAAGGGCATAAAATTATAAGCATAGGATCCCCATTCAGTAGTTAAAGTGGTCTTTTTCTTATCTTCTTCTACAATTTGAACATGGTGATACGCCAAGAAAACATCAATAAAGAATGGGCTTTATTACCCCCAACATTATCGAAGACTTCATTGCTAAAAGCAATTGGAAGTGGGTCATACACACATTCATTATTGAGACTACGATAGCGAACACACACTCGAATTTTGCTTGAATCTGTCTTATCCTAGATGACAATGGGGCTTATCCATTCAGCTTCATCAACCAATAATATAAGGCCAACAACTAGCATTTTGTCAATTTCCTTCGTTACTTTCTCCTTAACTTGCAAATTCAATCTGTAAGGTCGATGTTCAACTAGCTTCGTATCTGGCTTCAATGTTATTTTCATCTCTCCCAAATCTCCTTTAATTCCCTTTAATTATGAAATAGAATAGGGAAATAAATCCTCATATTCTTTGAGTAGATCGAAAATTTCCTGAGTGCTTTGATCATCCCAATAATCCCTAATAGAAGAAATATTTGGTTTATCTTCTATCTCAATATTCATCATATTCAACTTAAGAGGTTGCAAGATGTGTAGCATTATGTATAGGATCCTATTTTATTTTCCATTCCCTTTAAAATCTTTAGAAGAAAAATGCCTCAACTCATCGAGGTCATAATTTGGATCTTTACTATATTTGCTACAAATCACAGCTTCATGAAACCTCGAGTCATACCGGTGTGCAAAGTTTCCATACATGTTGCATTTCAATAAAGCATCCCCAGCTGAAAAAAATAATCCTATGATATCTCTAAGTTCTTGCGCTATCTTTCCATCAACATTAGAGAAGGAAAAGTCTCTACAGAATTGGGTAGACAACACCTCCCAATTTGTTGTTTGGCATCTTAACTCCTCCTGCAAATACCAAGCTTGTGGAATATTTCCCAATGAATGGATAAATAGATGTGTCCACATTTCAATTTCTAGGCCATGAACCTACCATATAGAACAACAATGCTCAACATGCTCTTGCAAGAAAGTACAACCATCATAAGCAGGGATTCTGCTACAAATCTCATTTGGAGGAATAAACTGATACAAAAGAACAACCTTAATGGTGCTCCAATATTGAAGTTGATCCCGATGGGCCACCCACCAACTTGTGGGAGTTTCTTTCAAAGCAACACTCATTAAAGGAATATTTTGGATTTCTTCTATGAAAGAGCCAATTTCCTTATAAATTTACAACAGAATTAGTACCATTAAAAATAGGATACTCGTATAGCTCAGTACTAATCCAATAGACACATCAAACAATGACACAATGTCGAGAATAAATTTCATGAGTTCCTTTTTTCCAATATTCCATCATAGCCTTCAAGCCAACTTCAATACTTTGAATACTCCACTAAATAATAGATCCATCTATTACGGGTTTAATATAATCTTCTGCCTCCTAGTAGTTAGTTGATATAGTTGATCCAATAAATTAGATGACTAAACCTCATCCATAGGTTCAGTAAATCTCGAGCCCTGATAAGGAGCAAGAGGTTGTATGAACGTCATGCCATCTACTTCAAAAGTCATGGTTTCTCACTTGATATCAATGACTAAATAATTCTCTAAAGCCCAGTAAATGGCCAATAAAGTTGGATAATAATATTTATCTCCAATTATATCAATAACTTCAAAATCTACATAAGTTTTAATACCAACAATATCAACTTCAACATCCTCTAATCTGCCAACAGGAAGAATACAATATTTATTTTCCATTTGAAACTGAATAAAGGGAAAGAATAACTTGGGTTTTCTGAGGGATTTCCAAGTTTTCCTCGGCAGAATATTGACATTTAACCCCAAATCCAACATGGAATCCTTAATTTTAAACCCTTCAATCTAACCCTCTACCAAGAAATCCCTTCTGGTTCTCTTCTTGTTCCATCGTACCCACATGAAATGTTGCTTAGTTAAATTTGCAAACATTAGTTCTTCAAAAGAAAAATCATCCTTAACAATAGTTTTTAACTTTTTCCGCAACTGACCTATGAGTTTTCCATCATTCATAATTTGTAGAAATAACTTAAGCCAATCCATTATTGGTTGGAAAGGTTCTAGAAAATGCTTCTACTCATGTACCTTTACTTTATCATGTTGTTCATTGTGATATCCTTGTGAAGAAATCAACTGTCGGAAAAGTTCAACTACATCCCTATAGTACTCCTTGTGTTGATTTAGATCATAAGACTTCATTGGAGATGTAGGTCTTATAATGGATGGCTAATCAAGAGTCCCAATATCAGCTCCATTCTTCTTCCCTCCCCTTGTAACAACATTGGTATTGCGTTGAATTGTAAGACTAGGATCCTAAGGTTCTTCACAAAATGAATTAGCTCCTTTAGCCTAGTTTCATTCCTCGCATCGAGCAATAAGTTTAGGACAATATTCAATTTCATGGGTATTCACTCAAAAGTATGAACACCAAGGTCTTCGTGGCATAGTGAATTCTCTCATGACACGACCTTCCTTAACACCTAATCAGGCTTGCTTCACCTAATCTTCCTCCTCTTGGAGATCACCCTCCTCATCTTCGAGGAGTCTCATTAATACGAAAGGATAAACGATCAAGGTGGTCAGCTAAAGTATATAAGGACCGGCATTGGTTCATAGGATGATTAGGAGATCAAAAAAAACTCATAGAACAAGTTATTAGGAAAATTGGAGTACTTTTGTAGAGTAAGACATAGATGAGGTAAATGACCAAAACATTGAAATATCTCACAATAATCATTCAAAGACATACCTTGAGGATTTGGAAACGACTAGAATTGAATATGGCCTAAAAAAGGAAGAGCATAGGAGATTTTCATAATTATAAGGGATTGCGATGGAGGAGATCCCATACGAGCACTAGACGGTCCCGACCCCCTCATTCGCTAGCACTTTGTAATGTGATGTCCTTCAGCCTGATAGTGTGTACACTAAATATGGGGCCTCGCGGACTATAAAGGTGAAAGATCTTTTAGTTTCTCTTGCTTCTTTTCTTTACTTGTTTGTTTGTTTTTCACACCCTTGGGATTAGTTTCACCATGAAACCATGTTTGGATTTTTGAGACAAGAAGGTTAAATACAAGAAGACTTGTACAACTACAAAATTTGGTTATCTATCTATTCACTCTCCTTGGGAAGATATTGTGTTTATTTTAGTTGATGATACCCTAATGGAAAATGCATTCCTTTCATAGTGAGTTATTAGTGAAATCATGATGCTTGCACTTTTAACTAGTACCGCCTACTCTAATCAATTTTCTATATTTGGTTAACCTGGTTAACCCTTTTCAACTCAGTCAAGTAGAGTTATGTGGGGGGGGAGGACCTTAAAAAGTATGTCAGAGGTATATATAAACATAATTTTCTGAAGGGACAACCTCTTCCAGTCCCAATAAATCAGTTGCCCTCTTCCGTCTCATGAAATAAATAAGTGTCTATGCATAGTTATTTGAAAAATGAAAAAAATAAAAAATAAAATAAAGATGAAAGAAGAGAAAGGCATCATGCACAGGGAAGTGAAGGAAGAAACTCCACCAAGGTATTGTCCAACCTTGTTGGCAGTGAATAAATGATTGTGTTCCTGAAGTGACTCTATCAAGGTACTGTCCAGGCCTGCTGGCAGCGGAGCATCAGGAGAGATGAAACTAAAACTCTGACAATCTATATTTCTTGTGCATCAATATACCCCTCATCCCCAATAGAAAAAACTCAGTTGACTTGCCTTTGTATGTGTGTTTATGATAAAGAGAATGATAGGGACTATATATTTACCTCGATTTAGTGAAGAAAACATGAAGATCAAAGAATTGAACAAAACTTCCATAAGAGTTTGACTTGTTTTACATGAGACAAAGTCCATACAGAGAGCTGGAGTTCTACCCGTGTGTCACCAATGTTGTAGAAACTACAACCATCCTCCAAAATTTTTCCTATGCTTCATTTTGGAGCCTCCCTCCTCAAGCATAACATCTCATCATGTGCTGCCCCAAGTACTTATGCTTTCACTGAGCTTTCTCTTTCGCATGTTGGCTTGTGTTTTTCTTACTTTCTTTACTATCTAACCCACAAGTCGATCTCTTGACTTAGTTTCAATCTGGTTAAGGGCTTGTCTTCATGAATCACACAATCCTTGAGGCAAACCAACCTTGCTCTTAGGAATTACGTAGTCCCAACCAGTAGTGAGCCTTTATCTCCAAAATTACACATATACAGTTGAAAACCAAACTTAAGCTAGGAAACTACTTAGAGAATGAGATGCAGCCTAGAGTCACTCAACTGAGAAATTACATAGAAATATTTTTGCTCAGAAGTTGCTGAGTGCATAAGCCAAAGAGTTGCACAGTCCTTTCCAGAATTGTGCAATTTCTCTAGGAAATGCATGGTATATTTTCCTGTAAAAGTAGAAAACATCCCTAGGGAGTAGGGATCTATTATTAGTTTTTCAAAGATGGCACAATGCTATCTTTAGAAGTTTACACTAGGTGTCACATTCATCCTTAATCTCAGGCATTGCGTTATGAATTCTAATTTTGCTTAATTTGATGTAAGATATTCCTTTAGAGCTCATTTGTATTGTCAATCATCATGCTCTAGCATGCTTCAGGAGATCAAGGAACCTTCAGAGTATCATTGTCACATTTTTGCATGATTTCTGCTTTTATAGTATTTTCTTGCCTATTCTATCACTTTTTTCTTATTTAGCTTGTGAGGGTGTAGTTTCACATCTTTTGTTGAGAAAATCCTTGAGTTTTAACTTGTTTTAGCTTGTAGAAGTGTTTTTTCAAAATTTTCATTGCCTTTCCCAAGTGTCACATGCATTACCCTGTTTTTGCAACAGTGGTCATTGTTCGGTGACAGAGTTGCAATTCAACAAACGCCTTCAAAAATTAATTGTCAACCAAGGGCTACATAAGCTTAGATGTGTAACACAAGAAATTCCAAGATTGATGGTATGAAATTTCACCAAATCCACTTCTATCTCTCCTAACTACACTTGGAGAATAAAAGAGAATGAAAAGAAAATAACAACAGGAGAGTTCTAGTGCCAGAATCATTCAAAAGGAAATACTTGGAAATGCTTAATGAAGGGAATTCAAATTATCATAAACAATCAAGTTCAATGATAGAAAGGAAACAAAACCTCTAAGACTGGGTAGCGGTGTAGTTATGAGACAAAACAAAATCAAACTTTTAGGGAAATTTGTCTATATTACAAATGTTACTTCCTTGATTGAATCTACATTCCTGCACCACAACAACATTCCTACACTTGAGCAGAGGTCCTGTACTGGAATGATATTCTTGTACTCAAATTAAGTTCCAGTATGCTAATTATATTTGGTTCCTGCACTAAGTAACCTTACTTAATACTAGGATTCTGGGTTCCTATACTAGGGTACAGTGTTCATGTACCGAAATAAATATTCCTATACTAGAGATCCAGTATTCTTGTACCAAGCTTACAAACCACTTGCCTGAAATGTAAAGGGTGTTAATTATGAATTGATTTCATAGTAAATTACAGAAGAGAGTAAATCACACAAAATCATGAGACTCCTCTATTATTCATTCAAAAAAAAAATTATTTTAGGAATAAAAAAAATCTCTTTTAGAATAGAAGGCTTCTTCTTGTAAGCATGAACGCCTAATGTAAGAATTTGAGCATCCCTTATCTCTTAGATGATTGTCACCATAGAAGCTAGATCTATGCCTTTCTCAAATGGAGGTTTTAGTTTAAAGGGTCCCATAATGGATTTTAGTCCTCAACTCGGCTAGACACAATTAAAGATCCTCGCAAGGTGAAGAGGGTTTCATTAAGACTCAAGGAAATATAACTAATGAATCAAGCCTAAGTTAAACTTTCTTCTTAAGAATAATTGCAAACTTGTAATCAAAAGTGAAACACACTTGTGTAAAGAAAATGGATAGCCTTGCAGGAATAAACACTCTTGCCAAAAAAACTAACACTTTGCAGGATCAAAACACACTTGAAACATGCCTTTGTAGAAAGGAGTTCATGAAATGCATCAAAGGAAAGAAATACGACAATAATCTTAAATAGATGAACAGACCTACACTATCAAACCTCAGATCCGAGCATCGTGCAATTCATGAAGACAAAATATATCTGTTAGCTTATTAAAACAAAATACTTCTTATTCTGAAGCTGCATAAAAATATACATACATAACACACATTATAGATAGAGGGAGAACGAGCTCGGTTGGTTGGGCCACATCCAAGCAACTTGTTTCCCTTCTTACGAGAGTTGGAAAATAAAATACCTAGATAAATCATCACATAAAATATTGAGATAGGAAGAAATTAACTGGCATAGCCCCTTGTATTAATTCATAAGTTGTAAATATACATCGTGGATTACTAGATCCAGCCTAGAATTATTACGATACAAAATTACAGTGCAAGAAAAAATTCTACCAAGTATCGCCGCTATTCTAACCTAAAAACCCTATTAAATATACATCGCTCGGCTCATTTCCATTAACATAAATTAACATGACCACAACTTTATGTTTTTGGCTATTAGTAGAGGCTAAAACTAGTCGAAACCCCAACCTCCATATTATGTGTTTTCCTCAATGCTCCGAGCCTAATCTAGAGTGCAATCTTCGACAAGGAACTCGCGTGGATTGATGACTATAATGATCTTTGGTCGTTAACTATGATAACACTTCCATCTATCCCATGAGTACATGAATGGTGTTTAGTACAAGAATGTTCTTACACCCATCATCTTCTCTAACAATTAATATTTCGACTCTATCGTTCCTCGTTAGGAAAGAAAATATATAATTTGCAAAGACAAAATAAACCATTTTAACCTTTTTAAAATAATAATTAATTTCATACAACCCACAATGTCAAAATTCATGGAGGAGTATAGGAATAGGTGCAAGGGTTAGGTTCCATGGGTAAAACAAAGGGCTTGGATGGAATAATAGGGTGAAATTGAGGTTAAAAGTAGAACAATTTTCGTGACCAACATCCTCCCATCCCCATCTCGTTGTGTGTCCTCAAAAAACCTTACCTTATGCAAACAAGTAAAATTGAAGACTCCCCTTAGTCTTGAATTTTAATGTTAATCCCTCTCTTCATTTTCTTTGCCTTTCCAATGCGGGCCTTCCTGAGTCATTTCATTACATTCCCAAGCTAAATGTAGCACTTAGATGCTCGAAACTTCCATATATTTTCTTGACATTTCGTTTCTCACACCTCTTTCATCAACTCAACATTCCTACCTTGGATGATCATGTTCTCGTCCTCCATAGTTTGATTTAATATTTCAAGCCCAAAAATTCATTGTTTCAATTGATTCAATTCTTCAATTTGACTATGCATATAAAAAGTAGGATTTTCCTCCTTGGCTTTTTCCTGTGTTCCAACTCCTTCAACAACTAATTTATGACAAGTACCAATGTCATCGAGGGTTGTTACAATGTGTTTCCAGTCTCTAAGGAAGAGTACCTCTAGTCTAGTATGTCGTCAACTTCTTTCCTGCAGTTGCATCCTATACTTCAAACATTTTCCTTTTCTTTACTTTCTTAATCGTAGTTGCTAGCGGATTCTTGACTTCTTCCTTGACATATTCTATACTAAAAACCGAATGCGTTGTGGTTCTTGCTAGGAGAGAGAGGTTTTTTTCAGCTGGTGAATTAGGAAGGGGGTTATCTGGATGAGATTCTATAGAGGGGGTACATTCCTCTGAATCATTAATGTTTATCGGGGAGTTTGATATAGTAGGGTCTTCTTTGAGGGGGCACATCATTTTCTCAAAGAGTTCTTGGTCAATCTCTTCGAAGGGCTAGGTGTTTCAATTATAGGTTTTTGCTCCTCCTTACATGCCGACTTCTTGGATTGGGGTGTCTTGACCTTAGTATTTCAAGCTTTACCAGTCTTCGGGATTGGTAACTTCTTGTTTTGGGAAAACTTCTTCTTAATAACCTTGTAATTTATCTCTGATTTATCCACCATGCCTTCTCTTTGAAATGCTTCGAAAAAATCCTTCCATGTCATTCCCTTTTATCCTAGTTCTCCTAATTAAAATTGCAATAAGACCATAGTGGCATATTTTAAACCCTATTTGATGTTCTTCACTCTTCTAGACACTTTTTGACTTTTCCTCTAGACTCTTAAGCAAAAAATAGGGAATTTTATTAACTTACCTCATTCTAAGTGAAGTAGTAGGTGGATGTGGTACAAGAAGGTAAGTGAATACCTCCCTTTGCAAGTGAGGAATTTCTACAAAATATATAATAGGTGCTACCACTTTTCCATCATGCCTTTCCTCTGCAAACCAATTTTCCAATCTATATTTTGTTTCTCATCAAGAAAAAACCATCATGGAGCTCCATTCTCAATTTCCCCCTTCTTGAACCATTGTTCTCATGTAGCTACTAGCCCCGTAGCTCAGGAGATGGCCTATTCAGTGACTTGACATTCTAGGGACCTGAATCTGGCAGTGTTTCCATCAAAGATGTGAGAAAATTCAAGTGTGACAATTGAGTCATACCCATCAAATTTAAGTAGAAATGGCAGGAATCCTGACTTCTGAAACAAGGATAGACTCTCCTTATACCTAATTGTGCACTCCAGCTCCTTCACAGACCACGGCTCTATACGAATATATGCCATAATGACTCATAAACTACACTAGTTTCCTGCAATTCTGAAGCGTGTCAATCCAAAAAAATAAATCTAGGACATGTCTTGGGGAATTCACAGTTACCAAATTCACTAAATGCTCCTATATCAACGATCTCAATGTTCATGCATTTACTTATGAAAATTTCGGACTTGGAAAGTTTGTAGATATGACCATGATTTTGAGGTAAGTGGAGCAATGATGATTGGTAAGGGCGACAGTTATAGGGAGGATTGAAATCAAAACAAAACAAGGTATTATATGGTATCATCGCAATCATTAATAATTTACAAGGGTTAACATTAATTATGCGGAGGTTTCACACATATCCCAATCACATAATGAGTTTGCATGGGGTATACATAGCACTTAAATAAAGATAAGGTTTAATGTCAATAATTTCTTTGTACTTTAAAAATGCCATTCCTATTGAAGAAATGATAAAATGAAAGTCTAATCAAATATACAACTTCTAATTGCATGTCATAATTCAAAGTGATGCATCCATTTTGTGCTCGTGACAAGTTTCATGTGCTAAAAATAATCCTTGTTCCTGGATGATCTTCTTGGTGCTGAGCATGAATTATTGCACCAGGGGCATGCATTCCTGTACTGGAATGCATATTCCTGTACCAAGGAGTCGAGTGGTTTTTGCACTAAAATATGTATTCTTGTACTAAGGAATATTCTTGTTCCTATACTGAAATACATGTTCCTACACTCGGGAGTGCACTACAACACGTATTCTTGTACCAAGGAATACTATGGTTCCTTCATTGAAATACTCGTTCCTACACTCAAAAGTGTTGCATCTTACTTAGAAAGGTCTCTTACAAAAATATAATATACAAGCCGGATCTGAAAGATTTGCAGAATTTCAGAGGATTTTTATTCACCAGTTCCTGATGTTATCGTGGTCTTCTAGATCTTATTCATAAATTCTTTGATGGCTCATCTAATCCTGCAATCAAACTCATTAAGGAAGAGAGAAGTGAGATAGGGAGATTTTTTTTTAGAATAGGAAGGAATCATCAAGGAATCCAAGAGTGATACCAACCAAGAGGGACATAAGGAAAAGGGATAGGGAAATATTTCCAGGGAAAACAGAGGGAGAAATGAAATCAGATAGGGAAAAGTTTCCTTTTGAAGAAAGGGATGGTTAAACTCAATAGGACAAAAAGAAGAATTTTTAGAGGAAAATTATGAAAGAGGAATAAGAAGACAGACATAGTTTCACATCTAATTCTGCCAAATAGTGTCGAACAAAAATAACTACAGTGGGAATTGAGTGTTGCTTGGACAAGATTTTCCATGTAGGCTGTCCCGAACTTGGATAAGGGCTTGGTTCTACTAATCATTATGCTGCACCAAAAATTTAACAAAAACCTTCCTCTTCTCAGTGAAAGTTAACATTTATGGAGTTCAAGTGACATTCTCATTTTATTAGAGATTGATCCTCCTGCTAGCATGCTATTTTTCAGGTTGATCCTTCTATGATCATGTTAGTAAACTAATTTTCACAACCATAAGAAAAACATTTTTTTATTTTTTTTACTAGGAAACAAAAAATCAGACTCGCAAAAGGTTGGCATGGTCACTTGCCATCCTTAATTTAGACTGCTGTTGTACTTGCTGCATAAAATCTTCCTTTTTGAGGGGCTAAAAATATAGTTTAAGTCTATGCCTGTTCACAAGGAATACTAATTCTCACCCATCAATAGTTTTGATTTCTACAACTCCATTTTCAGAAACTTTACACACTTCATAAGGCCTCATCCAGTGTGTTTGGAATTTTCCTTAAAAAGTTTAAATCTAGAGCCATAGAGGAGTACCCAATCACCTGGTTGGAATTGCATCTTCTTGATCCACTTGTTGTGCCACTTCATGAATTGTTGTTGCAGTAACAAATTATATTGAACAACATCCCTTCTAAAGTCCTCTAACTCATTTAATTGCAATAGACATTGTTGTTCTTCTTCTGAGAGGTCTAGCCCCAATTAGACTACAATTTGGAAAGTTTTTATCTGGAAATCGATTAGTAAGAGGACTTGTTTCCTGTATACCAAGTCATATGGTGTATGCCCTGTACTATTCCTCTAGGTGGTTTGATAAGTCCATAAGGCTTCAGGTAACCTGCTGGCCCAATCCTTTATGTGCAAATTTACGGTTTTGGTAAGCATAACTTTGATCACTTTGTTAGTAGATTCCACCTGGCCATTTGCTTGTCGGTGGTGCGATGTAGATTTCCTGTATAAAATTTTACATTGATCCATAAAACCTTGAACTAGATTATAAATAAACTGTGTTCCATTATCAATAACAATCTCTCTAGGAACACCAAATCTAGTGAAAATTTCAGTAAACAAAAATTCAACAACTTTTTTAGTAGCGAAAGAAACAACTTTAGCCTCTACCCAGTTTGTAACAAAATCTGTAGAAACCAAAATATGTTTTTTATTTAAAGATGTTGGATTTATTGTTCCTACAAAATCAACAACCCATTTTTCAAAGGGATTAATCATAACTTGAGGACATAACCGAATTCCATTGGCTTGTACAGGCTGGCCCATTGACTAACAACTATCACATCACTTCATGTATTGTTTGGCATCCTTAAACAAAGAAGGCCAAAAATAGTTGGCTTGTAAGATCTTATATGCAGTTATATTATCATCGAAATGGCCCCCACAAGGTTCATCATCGGAAGATTTTATAATGCCAAACACTTCTTCCTCTCTTACACATCTATGAATGATAAGATTTGGTCCAGTGTAAAAGAGGTCTCCTTGGATCTAGGAATATGAAGCACTTTTTTGGATGATATTCCATTTTTCACAAGGAGATAAGTGAGGTGGTATCTTTCCTATGACTAAATAATTGGCTATGTCGAAAAACCATGGGGAGTTTGTTGACATAGCAAAAAGATGTTCATTAGGGAAATCATCATTAACATGAATTACTTCACCAAGATTCTTTAATCTAGAAAGATAATCAATTACAACATTAGGTTTTCCTAGTATATCAACAATAGTAACATTGAATTCCTTTAAAAAAAGTAACCACCTAGTCACTCTACCACTAGTTAATGGTTTATTCATTACGTATTTAATAGCAAAATGATTAGTATGTACAAATACTTCGTACCTTGTAATATAGTTTCTGAATTTATTTATAGAAAAAATCAAAGCTAAAAACTCCTTCTCAGTTACTTTGTATTTTATCTCGGCGGGTGATAAGTTCTTACTAAACAAGTAAATAACATAGGAATGTGGGTTCTCTTCATGTCCTAAAGCTGCGCCAATGGAAGTATCTGAAGCATTAGAGGAAATATGGAATGGAAGGGACCAATTAGGTCCTCTCAAAACTGGTGAATGTACTAAATTTTCATTTAATGTTTCAAAAGAGTGTTGGGAAGATTTGGACCTAGAGAACTCACTATTCTTAGCTAACAATTGGAAAAGTGGGGTTTCTATCCTAGAAACGTTCTTAATGAATATTCGGTAATAATCCGCATGGCACATGAATCCTCTCACTTCCCTTTGTGTTTCGGGTGCAGGAAGATACAAAAAAACTTCTATTTTAGCTAGGTGTACTTGGATACCTTTGAGAGAAATGAAATGACCAAGAACCACTCTAGCTTTGCACATTAATATACATTTTTTATCACTCAAAGAAAGGTGAGATTCTTGGCAATGAAAAAGCACTTTTCCTAAATTTTTGAGGGCTTCCTGGAATGAATCACCAAACACTGAAAAATCATCCATGTAAATTTCTACACACTCGAGGTCGGCAAAAATAGCCAGAACTACCCTTTCAAGGGTAGTTGGGGCATTACACAGCCCAAAGGGAAGCACTCGGTAGGCAAATGTCCCCCATGGGCATGTGAAGGTGGTTTTGTCTTGACCCGCTAAAGCCATCTAAGAATGAAAAGTACTTTTTACTGGAAAGGGTATCTAGCACCTGATCGATAAAAGGAAGGAGAAAATAGTCCTGGAGAGTGGTTTTATTCAACTCTCCGTAATCGATACAAATGCACCATCTCCCATATTTTCTCGAGACTATCACCAATGGAGAGACCCATTGGGTAACAGATATAGGATAAATGAAATTAGCATCTAGGATTTTTTGTAATTCTTCTTTTACAACTTCTCTTAATATAGGGTTCATGTTCCTTTAAGGTTGTTTAACAGGCCAGGCTCCCTCTTGAATGTAAATATGATGAGTGCAAGTTTGAGGAGGTCTGTCTTTTATGTCCTCATAACTCCATGCAAAATCATCTAGATGATCTCGCAACACACTAACATGCTCCTCTTGTTGCGATGGATCTAGGTCTGAGCTAGTGCGTAAGGATTTTCTAGGACTAATCCCAACAAGAGTGGTCTCAGGCTCAAGAGTGTAGGGAGGTGTTGCTAGAGTCTGTGATGAACAAGGTTGAGAACTGTGACTCTCTTGAAAATATAGACTAAATATTTTATGAATCATGTTAATATATAGTTATTCAAGAAGTCTCGTATCTCCCCCTCCGGGGTTGACTTGGTATGATGGTGGACCAAATAAATAGATCAATTCTCCTCATTACTACTTTCATAGTCTAGCCATAAGGTATCTCGGAGCTCTTGAATAGATCTAGCAGGTGGATACAAGGTGACTTTCTTCCTAGCATCTCCATGGGAAATATACATATCACCATAGTGGCATCCATTATAAGAATCGGATATGGAAAACCATTGTCCTCCCAGAATCGAGGGATGTCCACCAACATGATTTTTTAGCTGAAGCACAATAAAAATTGTGGGGTATTCCAAGGAATTAATTTAAACAACCACATCATCCAACACACCTTTTGGCTTCATTTTATATCTGTCTACAAGTTCAAGCACAGTAAGGGTAGGAAAAATATGGGTAAACCCAAGTTGATCCATGGTTTTCATTGTCATAACATTAATGGCCACCTCTATCTCTATTAATACATTCAAGACAAGGATATCACCTATGTGGACAGAAACAACCAGGTTTCCAGGATCAATATATTTCTCCATTTTTTCACATCTTGTCATCAACTCGGCTACTCTTCCAACAAATTGAATGGTATGAGGTTCTACTCTTTTCCTTCATGGCTTCTTAAGATAGAGTTCCTTAATTATTTTTTTAGATATGGGGATCTATTTAATAGCCTGAAGAAAAGGGACCTTTACACAAAGATTCTTAAGCTCAAAAGCCACACTAGACTTGGTAATGGGGTCATTTTTCTCCATAACTAGCCTCTCTAGATAGGAAGGTTGTTTTGAAGAAGATGGTAACTCCAAATGTGTGGGAATGGGTTGAATGGCAACATCTGCTTTCGAATGATTGGGATTTTCCTCCTCATATTTCTCCTCGATAATCAACGTGGATTGTTTTTTTTTATGGTTTTACTACCCTTCCTGATCTCAATTGAATCTCATGGATCCCAACCAGAAAGGTCTCTTAGAAGGGAGAAGGG
>APFE031246147.1:0-11852 GCA_000404065.3 Pinus taeda
TATACTCGTCTTCGTCTAGATGAACCTGCGTGTATGTCTTTTTCTTTTTTGTGAGTGCCTGAACTGAGATCTGCCACTAGTGTGAGTTGCCATCAAGTACAACACCTGTACCATAGTGCCAAACCAAAACATAGTAACAATAATTTTTTTTATAAAATTGAAAACCAGTTTTCCAACAATAAGCTCACTTTCCCTTGACCATTTACATAAACTAAGGACAAATCACTATACTACATTTATATCATCATCAATAAATAAATTTTAAAGTATTGTCAGAACAACATCACAACTACAACCTTCTCCAATACATTTATATCATCATCACTAAATAAATACAATTCTAAACTATTCTCATAACAACATTACAACCTATAACATTCTCCAATACTTAAAAATTTAAGAATCTTTATGATAATTATAAGAATTTTTTTTTTTCTTTTTTCTCTTTCCATCCTTAAATCGACACAAATATTCTATTAATCAAAAATCATTTTCAAAATTTAAATGAGACTCAACTAATTTATCAACCTGATTCATAGCATTCATGTTCATAACCACTCATAAATAGTTTAACCACAACAATGATCACAACAATAGTAATAACGAGTCTTCAATATCCTTTCCTTCTCATGACTATATTCTCTTTATGGTATGAAAGACTAGCTAAGCGATTTCAAAGACTTTCTACTAATTCTTAAGGTTCCTCATCTTTCCATTATATTCTAGATTTTGGTGCAAGCTTAAAAATTTTGGTGCAAGCTTAATAAATTATGAGAGCTGTAAAAATTAAAAGTATTATAGTATAACTTGCATATTGAGGTCTAGATGCCCATGTACCTAGTAAAACCTTTAACTAACATGAAATAATAATCTTTGTATATTGAGGGCTAGATTCACTTGTACCCAGCAAAAACTTTAACTAACATAAAATAATAAAATAAGAATGTCTAATTTCTAATTTCAAACTTCAGAAATACTTCATTTTACGCCTCTAATGTTCATCTACAATAAACTTCACACGTACTTCATAATCAGCTTACTTCAAAATTAATAAAATAAACATGATGAAAATTTATACAGAATATTAAAATACAACGTTTAATAAAACAGTATTTGGCCTCCTCTTTAAACATACATAAAAAAAAATGGTAAACCGAAAAACTATGAGCATAACCACATTTGAAATCAATATTGCGCAATGTCCCAACCCATATAAGTAGATAATCAGGGAATGCCCTAGGGTGCAAATCCCATATTTACACGAACGTATTCGCGTTTACTACGACTTGTCAAACTTAAAAATCCAAAAGTACCAAAATTTGCACCTGAGATTTCTATGGAAAATGGTTAATCCCGTTGTGTTAATTATGAAAAGCTCAAAGAAACATTTAAAAAGAGGGAGACATTGAGGCTATCTACGACTGAAAGTCATTCCTGCATAGAGGGCACTCAAGTTTAGAGTAAAACCACCGAAAAATGCAGTTTCGATGAAATAGGTGATTGCAAGGCAACCGTTTTGCATCGTCTCCTGTGGATAGCATATCATGACAAATAGCACAAATACCATCTCCTGTGCCAACAGATTGGACTGGAATGACAACTGTTGGGGAAGAGTCAACAGCTGCCAGAGCAGCAGCTAAAGGATAACTCCCATGGAGAGCAATGTATCGCGCTCGCAAATGAGGATGAAGATCAAAACGTTCACCCCTGATTTCCATAGAATTAGCGGCATTACTATTTCCTTCCAAGAGTTGCAGTACCTTCTGACCATCTTCAAAACTCCCACTCCATGTAACTTGCTGGCTCCACACATTTCCATCTTCCCGACTCCAATCTACGATAGTTCGTACCAAAACAATATTGACGTTTTCAGCCATTGTTTGGCCGCTGTAGTTGCCAGGACGCCATTCATAGTTGGGTTTCTGTCGAATGTCATCTAATTGACTTACACATACATTATCCCAAATGTTCTCCAATTCCCACCCATCTCCGTTCCGTCTGCCAATCCGTCTAAACGCTACGCTTGAGATCAAGTGCTGCTCAACAATACCTTCACTTTCCCTGGATGCCGATTCTTCATGTGAAAGGCCATCGGTTGCAGTGGAAGGTACAGATCTCTCCAACAACGTGCCGCTATTTGACGCTTTATCTATGTGTCTATAAGCCCGCTGATATATTTCTTTCAAAATAGATATTTCTTTCGCAAAATTTTTATTTTGAGTGTCGCTTTCAATGTGTGATTCCGCCATCTCGTCACTTACTGACTTTTTATTTACAATATTCAGTATATGCTGAGGAGTTCCCGAGATCACAACACATTAATCGGAAGACCTGCGATATTGACCCGTTAGGTTTTATATTTCAATTTAGACGAGTTAATATAGTTACCTTCGTGTTATTGGTCCCACGCCGACCAAAGAAGGCTGGCTTTGTTACCCTTACTTTGTCCTCAATTATATTTCAATTGTATTTCGGTCTCAAAAGATAATTCGTTCATAGGCGGTCACTTATTCTAATCCGAAATTATTTCAATCTTTTGAGTGCTCTACTGAGTAGTAAGTCAAAATAGGTCACATATCTCTTATATATAGGTCACATATCTCTTATATAGGGAGGAATAAAGGAGGAAACCACAATAAATCTGAGTAAAGTTATATGATTAAATGGAATAAAAATAATAAAAAATAGATGTGTTAATCTTAGTTGATACAAACACTATTCAGACTTCGTAAATTTAGGTTATATGTGAATTAAAATGTAACTTAATGTGGAAATAATTATCTCTCACTACCTCATAGGAATAGAGGAAATAGTGCTTTGTTATTAGAGAAGGATAGATAAGCTTACTTAATAAATTGTTGTTGTCAACATGCCATAGTGACCCCTAGAGCATGCTTCACAAATGTGGTCCATAAATTCCTAGCATAACATATTATTAATTCACCCTCATGGTGCCTCCACTTCTTGTAGCTAACTGTTGGTTTAATATTGACTTAATCAATTTTCTTCTTTAACAATGTGCAATACACCTATAATATGCAACCTCATCAGTACATATACACGAGATATATAGGGCGAGAAACACTTGGCTTAACACCTACAAATCATCAACATATAAGAGAAATATAATTTACATAAACAAGTTCAAGCACTTGGCTAAACACAATCAATCGACTTGGAGCCACACACAACATAGCTTACAACCTCAACTAGTGTGATGCCTCATTTGCACCTGATTGCAACACTCCTTGCAATGCAATTCTCAAGCACCCCCTGTTAGATTCGATGACCAAATGGGAACCTACGTATGGAACTAGTACTCATCTCCAAACACTAAATTTCTCTAGGGTCGAAACACCACATTTGTCTCAATCACTAAAAATTTTGACCAATCGACCAAGCTTCAAAGTTCTATCTAATTCGGCGACCAATATTACCAAATTTTCATTCTTGCAACCAAAATCAACAATATATGGGTGAGAAATAAACAAATTTCACTTTAGACCTATACACCTAATATTGAGCAAGAAAACAACATATTTTTGGAAAGAAAAGGCAAAATTTTGTTTAAGATCCAAACATCAAATTTCAATGATGTGAAAACCAAATTTCGGGGAAGAAAGCAGCAAAATTTAGGTTGTTTTGTATGTGCCCTTTGTAGACCTACCGAAGTCGCTCAACTATAATCCACTCAGTGCCCAAATGAACTAAACCAAAGTTTTCCACGTTTACGTATGTCTCTGCCTACTCATTCTATAAGCTTCATGTTCTCCTATTGGCAGAGTCCTCTCCCGCTCACCATGTATGTTATATATACATGAAAACTAGTCATGTGCCTTATGCGATCGATGAAATGTTCCCAACCACCCAGTCGCATGACGATGTTCATTTATGTGCACCCAATATTTTGCCTGTACTCCACACACATATGCCCCATCTTGTGGTCCCTTGTCGACATGGCTTACTTCATCAACCAACTTACGTAGGTGAGACCCCCTTAGTGCACTTTTACTCATGCATTGGCACACAAATAGAAAAACCATGATGTCACATTATGTGATATAAGCATTATATTTTGGGTCACAATGATGTTTCCCACTGTACATGTTTAGGTACTTGTGTGCGCAACCTCATGGACTTGACGTCCTCTCCCAGTCAACGAAATTTTCATCCCTAGAAAAGTTATAATTAGCAACCCTGTACTCAAAATGTCGCGAACCAAAGCATTCATGCAAAAATCCATCTCCAAGTCTCCATGAGAATACCAAAGGTCTCAAGCCTACTCTATCAACACAACATTCAACAAGAATTCTCACTACCCAAAGCTAAGATGTGAGGACTATTGCCTCCTACTCATTCCATAATGCCTCAAGTTGATACTACCATCACGCTAATCATTAAAACATTTAAGGGTTGATCTACTTATGAATTTTTCTATCATACTCCAACATAAATATGTCATACCTTTTCACATTGATATCCCCCAATTTTTGTACTAGTTAGGTATATAATTTAACGATCACACACATCCCATCAAAATGTGCATCCTCATTCCATCATCAATCATTTTTTTGGCATTCTTATCACTTCCTCATCCAAAATAACTGCAACAAAAATATAAATGATGTCCATACAAACTACCCCATACCCAAGTAGATGAAGGTATCCACAGGAAAACAAATCTTCAAATAAATCATGTAATCCTTTCGTTATCCCTCAATTCTTGCAACCTCACCTCAAGATTCTCTATCAAGTCTAATTTGAATCCACTGCTCCTATGGTCAATCAAATCGCTCCATCCCTCATCTCCTTCAAAATGAAAACTCCTCTCACATCTCTATGATGGAGTTTGTGTCCCCATTTTCCTCAATAAGTCATCCACGTTATTATATATAATTTACAACTGCTAGCAGAAGTATCTTTCTTAAACCTAGTGCATTGGTTTGGAACAAGAGAAAGAAAGGAATATAAAGTTTCCCTTAGAGAAATTGAAGAATGGAAGGAGGATTAATTCAAATTTCTTGGAATGTTTTCTCTCCTCTCGTTTTGTAATATCTAATCGTTGCTCCAATTGTTATAATTAGAACCTGCACATAAAATCAACACAAGCCAAATATCTACAACATCTATGTAGCATTATCCAATTACTCTACTTAATGGATGAGCAAGGCATTGAACTATATGAATGTAAACATAACATAACACATATAGAAAAACAAAGTACTTTTTGTATAAATATGAATAGGAGAGAGTTTACAACCAAAAATAGTAGTTGATCTTGTAGAAATCTCCCCATGTTGACTTGTCCTTCCTTGTCACAAAGCACACCTCAATGTTTCTGTAAGACATGAATATATCATGCCTTTGGATTCAAGGAATGAACATGCGGGTATGATCAAACTCCAAAAACGAACCTTGATGTTGTAAATGGTTATAAATTTATAGGAGAGGGGTGGTAGTTTTACGAATTCTTATCCATTTTCCAATCTAGGCTTGAGATCCACTTAAAATGGGATGATGAGCTCAAGGGGCAATAGGTGAAATACCCAAGGTAGGGTTAGATAAGATTCAAACTTCTTATGCAAGGTAAATGGTGAAAACAACTCCTGGAAGCTTAGCGAAGAGGAAGCTTCGATATCCTTTTTAAATTTCTTATATTTCTAGAACCAGCACACCCCTAACAAGGGACATCCTATTGCTAATCAATGTTGGTATAAAAGGAAGAAACCTCATCCTCAACACGGGTCCCTAAAGGGGTAGGGTGTGTCAATCCTTAAAAGAACTGATTTGAAGTAGTTAGTCCCAGGAAACTCAGGGATTTGGAAGAGCCATGCTTAGGGCTTTGTGTAGGAATGATGACAACATGTTCAGGGATGCTGATTTATTCAATTTGTAGGCTTATTGACTAGATGTGATAAAATTGTGCATAATAGATTGCCACCAAAAGCGTAATGTTAGAAATGGTAGCTGATGATTGAAGTGTTTTACTTTATGACAACCTCATATCAAGAGGAACCAGTCAAGATCAGCATTTTGTGTATACTACATTTACATCATGATATCTTTTCTGAGGGAGGCATAACCATGCTTAGCATATAAGCTAAAATTACATGTATGATGATGAAGAAATCAAATTCGTTGATGAAAAAGTGTGGAACCATGATTGGATGACTATTTTTATGATCATATCTATCACACCTTTGAATCTTGCATTAACGCTAAAATCGCAACCTAGATGGATGAAGCTATATATGGGGTATTCTATCTCGTTGCCTCGATTTTCCATTGTACGAGTCTAACCATGAGAAAAAATGATCTGAAGTTGAACATGGTAGACACAAATTGATTATCAGAAAATCATGTAATCCATTAACAAACATGAGAAAAATCATGTTTTTTGTTAATGTATCTCAAGGTACTACACTACAATGTGTATTGTGTGAATGAATGAGTTGAAGTTGAACACGAAACATAATATTTCGGTCAAAAACCAATGATAAAAACATGACACCGAGAATGAGGAAACTTGCCATTGATGTGTGCAAGTCCCAAGGTACCAAAGGGATAGTTTGTAAGCCAACTTCATAGATTATGAGCTTATGTCAACATGAAGCGACCCATCACAAGAGGGCCTTGATGTATCCCCTACCAATGACACAAAACGGGCATCATGATTTGAGATAAAATGATACTGATATGGAGATGGTTCAAGAATGACAAACTTAGAATGAAAAATTATGAGTATCATAATAGATATCAACTAAATGACTTCTCTTGAACATATTGGTGAAATTGAATGGAGACGGAAGCATTGACCTAAAACCAAAAACCAAGGATTTGACATTATATGATGAATAAAAAAACAAGCATATTTTCCAAAAGAAACGCCACCAGGATGAAGTGGAAGAATGTCATGTTCAAGGACTAATTGTTGCTATTAATAGGTAGAGTACCTTGTTTTCCCAATTTTCCCAGCCATTTCTGGTGAGTACCTCTTTATATTTCAATAAGCTTGAGGACGATAACATATTCCTGATCTGAAAGTTCATCATTTGGATGAATCCCTTTGATTATTTTTAACGAACCTTGAGAACGAGTGGCTTAGTCCCATGATGTTTGAAAAATCCATCATTATTTGATCATTTCACGAGTTTAGTGAATTTCTAATTACACTACAAGAAAAAAATATCAGTGGTTTGGGTCATGCTTGTGACGAACCTTTAAGGTTCGTCACCAATGTCGCATATGGTGATGGTATTTAAAAAATCATTGTTGTAAATGTATATAGTGATGGTCCTTTATGGTCTGTCACCACCATTTTCAATGACACTTTTGGTTATGGTCATTAAAGGCATGTCACTAATTCTCTCTTTGGTGACACTTTTGGTGAGGTTCGTTAAAGGCCCATCACTAATACTCTCTTTTGTGACACTTCTAGTGCTGATATTTTATGGAACAGTCACCAATGATCTTTTTGGTTACTTTTGGTGACAGTGAGTAAATTATTGTCCTCATTTATCATTACGATGAGTTTTTGATGGTGCTTCATGTCTATGACAGACCTTTAAGGTCCATCATCAATGTCACATATGGTGATGGTATTTAAAAAATCGTTGTTGTAAGTGTATATAGTGATGGTACTTTAAGATTTGTCACCAAAACCAATTTCAATGACACGTTCGATGAGGGTCATTAATTTCCCATCACTAATTGTCTCTTTGGTGACACTTTTGGTGAGGGTTGTTAAAGGCCCATCACTATTTCTCTCTTTGGGGACACATCGAGTGATGATATTTTATTTACCCTCACCAATGCTCTTTTTGGTTACTTTTGGTGATGGTCAAAAAATGTTCATCATCATTAATCATTCCAATGAGTTTTTGATGATGCTATGTACATGTTACTATATTTTTTGTCAAAATATAATTATTTAAAACCATTGTTGTGGAGACTTTTTCATTATGTGTCGAAGGTCATAGTCGTTATAATAGCCAATCAATTTGTTAAGAAGTAGTTAGTGTGTATCATTCCCCTCAAGTCATAAGAATATAGTCTTCCTTTGTGTCAACACATGATTCATTTCTATTAGGTTTATTATCTAGCAAATTTCCTTTAAATAAAGTTCCACTAGTGTGTGCAGGAACTATATTATTTAATATATAATCAAGCTCTGTCAATTCTATTAATGAGAGAGACATTGCACTCCTCAACACTCATGGCACACCTTAACATGCTTTGGAATAATGCACTAACATTCCTTGGCACCTCGCATGTCTTTGAGCATATTTGTACCTAGAACTTCTTGCCATGAGTAGGATGCCAAAGCACATGTTCGCATGCCATAGCATAGCATAGCACTCCCCTATCATGTGTTGGCATTCCCTGTAGTCCCTAGCATGCCCTGAAACTCCTTGGCATAATATTGCATTGAAAAAATTAGAACTCGGCACACATTGGCACTTGGCATGTATTGGAACATATTATAGTGTGGCTAGCATGCCCCTCACAGATAAAGTCTCAACTTATTAACCCTCTTATGTGTTCATTTCCTTTCATTTTAGCTTTGTTATTCCTTTTGTTCCCTTGAAACTCCTTGGTGCATATTTCCATACCCTAGCACCCTACGCATCCTAGAATTTCTTAGCACCTAGAATGCCTTTGCACTATTTGGTACATGTTAGCACACCCCAGAACTACCTAGCACACTCCAGTACTTCTTGAACTTCCCTGACATACCCTGGCATGCCTTACCCATTATTAGCATACCTTGTCACTCCCTCCTTGTCATGACAACTACCACTGATTGACACTCCCCAGCACACCCTCATATTCATTCACTTCCATGCATTTTGATCTACTGCTCCCTTGTGTTGTCCTAGTACTCCTAGTCACTCCTCAGCATGCATTGGCACTCTCTAGCACACCTCAACACTCATAAGTAAAGAATGAAACTTGTACCCATTGTTAGAATAATCGAAATAAAGAATAAATCAGTGAGGTGAATGAGCTAAGTTTCTTAATTAGATTGGGGAAAAATTAGAAAACAATTGGGAAAAAATTGGAAAAGAATCAGTGAATTCAATAAATAAAAATATGCACATATATTGATTTAAAAAAAATAAAAAAATTCAATGATATTTAGTAAGTCCATCTCCAAACAATTCATGATATCAATAGATGTCCAAAATATAATGAATTAATAAGTATCTCATATATGTTATGAGTCCAAACATGATCCAAATTACTGAGTCATGACTCCTCACTATTGACTACATAGAACTAGAAGCAACTACTTCTAAAAGTTTACAAACAACTGCATACTAATTAGAAGAAATCAATAACTAAGAGTCTAAAACTCTTAAGAGTGAGAAATAGAAGTGATTCCTCCCACTCCTCCACTTGCTTCACTGTCAAAGTTCTTCAAGTCATGTAGGCTTAAAAGAAGAGCCTCCTGTGATTGGACCAAATATGCTCCATTTGTAGTTTACAAATCTATCTCTTCAAGGTATATTGGTGAATGATTCAAACCTATCATTATCATGAGACATTGAAATGTGAATTTAAGTTTGACTTTGAACTTTAAAGTTTAAAAATTAAATTCCAAATTAGATTATCAAACCTTCAAATTCAAGCTCTCACCTAGTATTTTCTTGTTCTCAAGTTGTAGATTGTAATTGAAAAGAACAAGGTCATTTAAGCGATTTTGTGTCAATCAGTTGTGCTTCTTAGAATGTGTTTTCTCAACAATGCTCCAGTTGCACTCACAACCTAAAGCACTTCATGCTTGGTTTAATATTCAAGTGGAAAATCTCTTCAAATCTGGCGTATCACTACAAAAGTTTTTCTGCAAAAGATCTACCAAGTGGCAAGGGTTCATGAGTAGATGTACTAAATAATAAATAGTAAAAACTTAAAAATACAACAAAATTTAATAAACATTTAGCATACAAAATAAATTTTAAACAATTTTAATGAGCTGATAAAGACTTCAAGCCTCAAAGGGTACCTGGCAACACCTTAGATCTTTCTCGTATAACACTGGTATAGAAAAATAATTTAGGTACTGCTCTATAATCCTATAGTTGGGAAAAGACATGACCTTGAAATTAGGTATCAAGGAAGCATCTTTCCATACATGTCATAAGTCCTCTATGAATGTCCCCATCGTCATTAAATTTTCTCTTATCATAAAATTACTATGGGTTTAAGAAGTACCTAGCAGCATGTAAGGGGGAATGCAATTTCCTATCCCAATTTGCATCAATAATGTCTCAAACATGCATATACTTTGTTGCCTCATCCCCATATCTTCCTTTTATGGCCTCTTTTTTGAGATCCATCACCTCATAAATGTAACCCACAGCGAGTTTGTCACCATCATCCATCCTGAAAGTTCAAGCTTTGAAATATAAATTAATATGGAACATTGAAAATAAAAAGATCCTTGAAATGAAATTTAAAACATGAAAAAGTTAAAAGACTTGAAGTACGTGAGAAATCTAACAAGGGACTCCATCACAACGATAATCTCTTTGACATCTTTCCAGAAAGCCTCATTAGACACAAGTGCAACAAATTTAATGCCTTCAAGGGTCTTGGAATGTTTAGATGCCATCCACTCAGGTCCCAACGACATCCTCTTGAGATTTATCTTTTGCTCCACAACAAATTGCAAATATATGAAATTTGTTGCAAATATAGTCACCGCAGGTCAAACAATTTCTTTAACTTCAGTGTATTTTCTCATGGTGTTTAGGATAATAATGTGGTTGTATAAGTATTTGGTTATGGATTTTCCCTTCTCCAGAACCTTATGTATCCAATGAAGCTTACCAATGTCCTCAAGCATTAAATCTATACAATGGGCAACCCAATAGGTCCAAAAAATAGTGGGGTGCCTAATCTCAAAAAGTCTACCAGCAACCATATAATTAGCTGCATTGTCGGTGACAATTTGTACAACATGCTCTTCTCCCACTTCTCGAATGACTTCCTCCGTCATTTTACAAATAAGTTGGCAGTATTAACCTTGTTTTAGGCATCCACTAATCATAGAAACATTATACCTACTGGACAATATACAAGGAGATTTATTAAAGTTCTATTCCTTTGATTTGTCCCTCCATCAGTCATGATCATGCACCCTATTTCTACACTTGATGAACGAAACTCATATAGCACAACCATTACATCTTCAACAAGTTCTAACAAAATATTTGTCCTAATGCTTTCTAATGAAGGAGCTTTGAGACCTATACCTGCAACAACAACAACATCAATCATACCTTGCCAATAAGGACTTCTGGCATAGTGGAAAGGTCTGTTAGAATAGTACAAAACTTTAGCAATGGCCTTCCTTGCCTGACTATGGATATCTTTTTTTCCAATCAGTGGTATCCAAGGTAGGTTGGGAATTTGGTTTTGTGTGGGGAGAAAAAAAGGTGTTTATGTTTCCACCTCCAATGTTGAATGCATGAGGATTCATTTGGCCTTGAGTTTTACTTAGACTTGGAGGCATGTGTGGGAAACTTGGGAACTGCATTGATGATTCAACAGAGGGAGATGACAATGGGTTAGTGGAAGAACAATTGTCAACTCTAGGTGTTATCAGGAAAAGTAGTGTCTATTCATGACTATTATAGTCCCACTAAGATGAGTAGTTATCTTAGAAACAACAAAGCTAAAGTCACTTGTGTTTTCCTTTATGAGAAAGAGATGAGAGAGAAGCAGAGAGTACCAACCTTAGTCTTTCGCTTGGCTCCTTTCTTGTGTCCTCTCCCCCTTGACAGATCTTTGCCACTCTTTCCTCACTTGTCTCACTTCAAAGAACACCTGTAGAGTCAAAGCAACAT
>APFE031246153.1:2929-20444 GCA_000404065.3 Pinus taeda
CATCGACTCATTCATTCACATCTCATGGATTGTGTTGGGTACTTTGAGAACCATTGACATTACTGGTGGTCTCTCTCACGCTTGTTAACAGTTTACATCATTGACTGGTAATGAAGTGGTTTCTACCATGTTCGACATCGACTCATTTATTCACATGGCTAGAATCGTACCAATTCGGGAAGTAGAGATGAAGACCCTGGATCTAGTTTCCACCATCCAGGCTGCGAGTAGTTTTGTATTCATTATATTGTAGACCAATCATAAACAGATGGCTACGCCCATACTGTGTCTACACGAGTCTATGATTATGATGTATTATGAAATCATTCTTGTACCAGAATAGTTAGTCCAATAGTTAAAGTTTTGATCTGATTATGGGAATGCCTACCTCAGTGATGATATGATCTTATACATGTATTTTGTGTTGAAAATTGCAGGTTCTGACTGGCTCTCCACAAGATAATCCTTGAAATGATAAAGTACTTCACCCTTCCTAGATGATATAAAACCCTAATCTATTACAGGCTTCGCACTTTAGGGGGAAATCTGTTACACTAAAATTTGTCACCATGACTATCTGCAGTAGTATGGCTCCATCAACAGTCATACTATCCTCCTTGGCAAGCCTTATACCTCTGCTCTCCATGTCAAACTTCAAGAAAGAGAGAAAGTCATTAAAAAACATGGTTATCTCTGGGTACGCAGGTTCTCTCTACCTTGCCTGCGTGTACGCATCCCAAGCTCATTGTACCTACGTACTTGTATGCTCTGTAAGTCAAGGGATGGGTGCGTACTCCTGTAAATGTCAAAAGGTGTGAGTTTCATCTTAAAAAAGTTACTTGTGGTCATTTCTAGAGCTTTCTAGAAGATTGTTTGACGTGTATTGAGCGCCTCCAGATGGTTCATGTATCCCTATGAAAGAGGAACTTATCCCATCAAGAGAGGAGCTACCCTATCCAAAAGAGGGGCTTATCCCATTGATGTTGGACCTGATTAACTTCATCTAGAGCATTATAAATACAGGCATTGGGCCAGAGGAGGGGAGGTTGAAAGCTGAACATTCCAAAGGGTAGATGCTGCTGGAATTAGGACTTCCTTGTAGAAGCTTGTGAGGAGAGATTCCCATCCTTTCTTGTTTCATTTGGAAGTTGGTGAGCTTATCAAAGTAAAGGAAAACTCTTGCTAGACCCTGGGAGGAACTTGCACAACACCAAGGCTCAGGTTGTAATGGTTTCTTTTGTTTCCTATTAATACAATTAAGTCCATTCTTCTCAACAATTTGTTATTAATGAGTTGTTTCATATACTCTTGGTCTATATGTTGAATATGTTTTATTTTATGAGATATTCAGGTGCTATGTAATCATTTGATTGTTAGTGAATGCAAGTTTCGAAGTGAAGGAGGAGCGCATCTGGATCAACGAGGCTAGACTACTAAAACAACATTGGACTACAGGTAGGATCTAAAACACTTGGTTTCTCGTGTGATAAATGCATGTTTAGAGAAGGATTTCTCTTAATTGTCTTGTTTGTCACTAGAAAGTCTTAGGCTTCTAGGGAGGTTGGTTTTGTCCGCAAGATTAACTCTTTCTGCATGACAGGAAGATAAGTCAACTAGCAGAGGGTAATTAAGATTCCTATACCAGGGACTTGTGAGAAAAACTATGGGGATAGAGGAGCAATTAAGAATTCCTTTATCAAAATAGCTTAGAATTCTAAATTGTTGATAGCAAAGAGAAATAAAGCTTATTCTAATACACTTTACCTATGTTTTGATACTCTTTACCTATGTTACCTGATCTTACTGTAGTAAATATTCTATACTTTATAGATTTTCTACAACAACTCATAATATCTGTATTATATCAATCCACCATTCATCATTTGGATTTTCATTCTTATCAATTTCCTGTACACTTCATCAGCTTCAATGTACTTTGCAAAGTTGGGCTGGACCATAAACAGGTGTTTCACTTCATGCTCAATATAAAAAAGTTTTTCCAAACCATCATACAACACTTTTCTTGTAGGTAGTGCTCTCTCTGTGGATGAGTTGGCTTGACTTTTAGCTTGTTTGTGTAGTTTCTCAACATAGTCTCCATGAGTCACTAGCTTGTCATTTATGACCATTGGGCTTGGAAGGCCTTTGTCTCTTACAATGCCATATTTTAACATAAAATAATCTATGTCCTCCTGAATACTTTGACATCTTCTTTCCAGGTTAAGCATTAACTTCTTTTTAGTAAGAACTTTCTTAATTTCAAGGATGGTGGCAGTTCTTTCCTCAATATCCAATTGTTCCAGTTGTTGCTTGCTTTTTCTATTCAAAAAGTTGATCAATTGGGTTGCCTCTTCACGTTTTTCTCCCAATTCTTCCTTAGTATTCTGTATAGCCTCTGTAGCTAGTTTAACTAACTCAGTCTGTTCAAAAATTATTTGAATAGAAGACCAAATATCATTGATGGAATCAATGATATTGGCCCATAAAATCTTTCTAATATCCCTTAAAGGCTTTTCCATTGTTAATTCATTCTCTAATGTTCTGATTCTTTCTGTCATCCTTCTGTTTTTTCTCTCTTCTTCAGTGTAATTAATCTGTGATAACTCAGTTGCTCTCCAAGCTACTAACCATCTCTTTTAGTTTCTTTATTTTTGTAGCTTGGATTTTCATTTATTTTATGGATTTTATTAAGTCCTTTGTTTTCTTTGCTGAAGTTGTTGCTTCTGATGTACCTGTTGTTGTTGTTGTTGGTAGATCTGTTGCTAGGGGAATGTTAGATGCCAAAGATATTGCAATAGTAGATGGCACTGCTGTGGAAATTATGGGTGTTGCAGTCTAAGGCACAGTGGTCGACTCACCCTATGTGGACTGCAAAGCTTTTTCTAGCTCTTACTATATTTCCTTCAACTGATCATTCAACTTAAGGATCAAATCCATAAGTTTTTCCTCATTTTGTTTCTCAATCACTTCCGCTATTTGTGGATGCACAAGGGGAGGGAGTTTGAGCTATTTCCTGAGTGCAAAAATGTCATCATTATTTTTCTTTATCAATCTTTGAGCTACCTTAACATATTTGGGATCATGTTCCAACTCAATCACCTGGTCTTCTAATGATTTGATCCTGGTATCCTTAGCCTGAGAAGAGGCTCTTTCCAATTGTAATTGTGTTGTAGTATTACTCAGAGAATTCTTTAACTGATGTGTAGTGATGGCTTTACTAGTTAATGTTGAATAGACCATCTCACATGTTTGCTTATGGAGCTCAATCTGATCAATTGGGTGGATGTCTCTCGCAAGAACTTCAAAATTTGTTTTAAAATAATCAGCCATTGACTTTGACTGTTTTACTGTTGGTTTCAAAAAACTCATTTGCATCTTTCCCTCTTTGATGTCAAAGGCTGACATCAACCTTGTCCGATTTGTAGGAGCCATTTTTAGATAATGGGCATAGGTTTGAGCTTTGCTCATTCCTAGCTTTAATCTCTTTATACTTTTCTTTCAAATCCTAGCTATGCTCTGAAGTTGTCTTTAGTGATGATACTTCTACACTTTGCTGCCTGCTTAATGCCTGTGTTTGAGAGGTAGATGGTGTCTCCTCTACTAGTGTTGTCTGCACTGTGTCACTTTTTGTATCTTCATACTCCTGTTCAGACAAAGGATTCAATCTCTGCCTCTTCACATAAACCTGGTCCAATGGTACTGTAGAAGGGCTAGCCTCATTCCTACTTCTTTTTTGAATTCTTTTCTCATTAAGAGGGGTTTGCAATACTAGAGGGTCGCCCATGTTTGTATCAATTTGGGTCAACTCCTCAGAAATACTCTATGACCCTGAATCCTTTCCTTGTCCTAAAGTCTCTGGATGCCTTGATGTTTATGGTTGTCCTGAAGTTTGTGCATTGTGCTCCTATGTTGGCCTCTGTGAAGATTCTTCAGGCACCTGTTCAAAGGAATCCAGATCAAGTCCTTTTTCAAAATCTTTCATAACATTTTCTACTTCAATTTGTTCACTATCTTGTTCTATAAGTGTTCCTTCCACCAATTCATTTTGATTTGCATAATGTTCTATCTCTGGAATTCTATGATGGATGTAGGGGGATAGCTTATGCTTTTGTCTTATGTCACAGATGAAACTGTGAGGATCATAAGGCTAGATGAAACTCTTTTTCAATCTCAATCTCTCTAGAATTTCCTCTACCTCTTTCCCTACTTTCCTGTTGTTGCAAATGAATGGTCCTAGGTGGTCCTTTATCCTTAACTGATCTTTCTTTTTAGCCTTCATAAAGTGGATTTCATCGAAGCTGATCATTTGCTTGTAATATTCCAGCGAAAATAATCGCATGGGGAGGTATTTGGGCAGTTTAAAGGGAGGCAGCTCACACCCATAAATCCTGATCTCAGTATGGTTCTGGTACAAGTTCTAGTCTCCAACCTTATATTGCTTGGATAACTGAAGAATTATTTTGATATCATCACTGATTCTAGGAGGGGGACTTCCTATCAGCATGGTAGTTACAGGATGCACAAATTTATCAATAAAATCTATATAAGGATAGGGAGAAGAAGGTGAATTGTGGAAAATGGAAGTCCAAAAGATGACCTAGGGTGGCTTGTGGTGTTAAAAGTTTGCACAAAGATAGGGAATTTATTAGTTTGGTAGTACAGGAAAAGATGATACAGGACTGAAGAATATTTAAATACTCTCTCATTCTCAAATCTCATGAATTGGTCATGCATTTTATCAGCAATGAATGTAGCATAGTCAAATTTGGATGCAAGAGGTTTACCAGGGGTGAAAATAGTCATGTAGGCTAAGGTCAACTCATCTACATACTCACTAGTAGTAAAACCCAAAATGAAAGCAATCATGGTGATGATATCCTGGCCTAGACTTGTAAAGAAGCTTGACATATAAGGAGGGGGTTCTTTTGGCCTGTATTTTTCTTCCATGAAGGTCTGACAGACTTGGTTAATTTTGGAACTTGGCAGCCTTGAGGATTTTTCAAGTCAATCGACAATGGAAAGGGGAGTGAGATCCTGGCCAGGCTGTAATGGCAACATTTCATTTATAGACTTGACTGTAATGGTGAAAAGGAATTCCTGGTTAGGGGACATTACAACTCTTAGATTGGGGTTGTAGTTTGCATGGCATTGGTGGAAAATATATGGGAAAATATGGACAGTGGGGAATTGATATTTGGGGAGGTTGGACTCCCAAAGACCTATTTTATTAGCATTGTTTAGATAATTGTCCAGATACCTGCAGTATAGCTTCAAGACGGTTTCATCAAAAGTAAGGTCCTTAATTTGAAAATCTTTATCGGCCAAGGGAAGGTAGTCTGAATCCTTGTGGGGAGTAGTGATTGGTGCGACATTTAGGGCCACAACAAATTCCATCCTTGGTTCTTGTGTATTCAAGGAAGAAAGTTTGGGTTTTCAAGGATTTCAAATAAAACAGGTGCTTGGGGAAGTCTTGGGACTAGGAAAAAGCTTTAAATGTATTGAATTATTTGATTTTAGAGAAATTTAGTGGAAGTTTAGTACAAAAATAGGGTTTCTGATAAGGAAATGCAGCAAATACTTGTTTATGGTTGACTGTTGGGACAAATGGCTATGGTGAAGGTTTTGCAGGGTCCGCACAGTAGTCTATAGTGGCCTGGAGTTTAGCAACAGATAGTGGTTGGCAGTTAGGAATAATTTGCTGGTCTGGATGTACTATGTGCATGCATTGAAGCAAAACTTTTTTTTTTCGGTAAAGAGAGAAAACCATGAATATTTTTGTTTTATGTACAAAGTCAATGACCTTTTGGAATTTCACGGGTGAATGGAAAATTACAATTGGAGTTAACTGACAAATGGGACACTTTGTCGTTTGGCGAAAGTTGTAAGCAGGAGCAGTAATGGTTTTCATCACACAACTTTTGGGAGGTTGGTGGTTTTGGCAGAGGGTCACGCGATGCCATAAATGGGATGACATGTAGCATCGGTGAAAAGTCAAAACAATTTTCCTCGCGTGGTTAACGTTCGACCAAAAATCCCACACGATATGAGTGAGAGTCGTTAGATCAGGGAGGGCAGAGCGAATAGCAGTCAGTGGTGGAAAGTGTTAGGGAGTTAATGGAGGGGGCCCGCTGCATAATTAAAATAATTAAAATGACTTATTATATCGGGGATGATGGTATTGGTGGAGAGGTTATTAATTAATCTAGATGACTAATTAATCCTCTTTTTTTGACACATTTGAGGTTTGGTTCTTAATTAATCGCGATTCGATTTAATTAATCCAACTTAATTAACTTTATTATGGTTTATTTTTCAAACCATTGGAATGGAATATTTATCTATTTTTTGGGATTTTTATTAATAATAATACAGGGAAGGGTAATGTGTTTTGGGAGTTAAATAAATAATAAAAATTAAAAGTTAGTATGACCATGGAAAAAGAAAATGTGCTAAGTAAATGTTTCCGGAAATGCATTCATCATATAACATTATGACTTAGGCTAAAATGTGTTTTTGTGGGGTTTTTATGAAGAACCATTAATTTTTCCCAAGTAAAGAGTGTTTTTACCTTGGAAATGGATTTGAAGGGAATTGATGAATTATGGAAGGGGTGAATTTGATGAAGGGGCTTTAGCACTTAGGCCTTACAAGTTATTGGGGTGAGGGTTTGGTCCCTCTAGAAGTCAGAGAAATGCTCTGAGCCCCTTTAACTTTCAGGTTGTTGGTGCTTTTAGTACTTATGGGAAATTAGTAAAAGTTAGGAAAAAATGAGTGAGGAGGTTAATTAGTTTGACTTTTGTCCATGATGTAAATGTATTCATTGTCATCCATCTCTTTGCCAAAATAATGTAATGATGAAAGAAAATGATTTGAGATTTTATTTAACCATTCATCATACATAATTCTTCAACGATTCATCTACTTACCATACCTACTTATCCTACCATTTTTACTTCTCTTTATTAGGGTGCACTTAAACTGGCAAACCCTTATCAAAATTTTCTTTTCTTTTACAATAGAAATCTGTCTAAGTCTATCCTTATTACATCCAAGGGCTCAGATTAAACTATTGAGCTCTTTTTATTCACTCTATCTAATCCAATTATCTACCAATACTACACTATTTGGTCAGATTTTATTCTCTATCTCTAAGCATGAAATTCAAAACATGGAATAACCAAGATTAAACTATTTGGTTACCATGGATTGTGGCATAAGTAACAATGTTGCACATAATTATTTATACAAAATGTGAAATAGTAGTGGCATTTGGGCTTGCACACTTTCATGGTCTTTTTCTTTTTCTTGGGGTTCATTTTTCATTTTTTTTTTACCTTTTTCCTTATTTTTTCCCTTTTATTTTTCTTTTAGGGCATAGCCTCTTTACATTTTTTATTTTTTTGATTTCTTTACAAATATGGAAAACATTTGCAACAAGAAAAGGTACGTACATATTTCAGAGCTAATCCAAGTCAATCATGATATATGACACCTATTGGTATAGGAACATAATAGTGGCTCCACTTGGGGATGGCTTTCCCTAGTGGAAAGTTAAGAACTGTAGATCAATGGCCTTTGAAAGACTTTGATTGTGCTCTGCAATCTCCTTTTTATTGCTACTTTATTGATATTTACTGACAGTAAAACTTTTGAATCTTAGGGCCTTCTCTTCGGGCTTCAACTCCAGAATTACCATCCAATCAACACTAAAAATTATGAAAGATATAGTATGTACAACTGAATTCGTAAAATTAGTAATTTGGGTCAATGTAGTGCTTTAATATTCGACCATCGATTGGTCCTCCTTTGATCTCTGCACCATCAAATTCTTTAAGAAAGTAAGCATTATTACCTCTGAAAGCATATATAATGTATGGTCCTTTCCACAGGAAGTCAAACTTCCCATGTTTCCCTTTGTCCTCTCTTCTTGAATCCCACTTCAACACTTTGTCTCCCAGTTAGAATTCTTCCGCTTTGGTCTTTTTGTCAAAAATCCTTTTAAGCTTTTCTTGCAGTACTTGGGTTCTGTTGTATACTTCCTCTCTGGTTTGCTGTAAATGGATAGTCTGGTTAATTCTCCTCTTTATATCATTTTGTTCCACTTGGGCTTCTTGAAGTAATTTTATGACTGAAACTCCCAAATATGAGGGGAAAACTGCCTCCATTCCATAAAATAGTTCATAGGGACTAGTTCCAATGGATTTCTTAGTTGTAAGCCTATCTGCCCACAAAGCATTGGTTAATTTCTTGTTCCAAGTTTTCTTATTGTCTTCCAATAGTTTTTTGATAATATTCATTAAACTTTTATTGGAGGATTTTGCAAGTCCATTCCCTTATGGATAGTAGGTTGTGGAATGACCAAGTGTTATATGATACTTGTGACAAAAATCAATCATTTTCTTTAACTTGAAGGTTGCAGCATTATCTGTGATGATTTTGTTGGGACAACCAAACCTAGATAGAATATTAGCCTCTAGAAAACCTATTATTATAGTATCAGTGTCTTGTCTAGAGGGAATAGATTATATCCATTTGGTAAAGTAATCAATTGCAGTGAGTATCCATTTATGTTGAGCAAAAGAGGGTGGATGGATTTATCCAATGAATTCAAGACCCCATTGTTGAAAAGGTTTTTCTGTGGAAATAGGTTTCAAAGGTAAGGGTAAAAGTTTTCTTTTGCCTTCGAAGATTTGGCATTTATGGCAGGAAGTTACAAATTTTTTGACAGCCGAAAACAAGGTTGACCAGTAAAATCCAGCTCTTAGAATTTTGTCAACAGTTGAATTCTAGTAGAGATGTCCACCACAATCCCCTGCATGAAATTCTTCGAGTACTTTGTCAGATTCTTCTTTTAATAAACAGTTCAACAAAATACCTTCATGATTTTTCAAAAATAAAGTATTATTTATAATGCAAAAATTTGAAGCTTTCATTTTCAAAAACCTACTCTTAGTTCTGGAGAACCCTGGAGGAGCATGCAGGTTTTGTAGAACATATATAATATCAACATACCAGGGGGAATCTAGAAAGGACTAGTTGATCTATGGAGTCACCATCTCTTGTTCGTTATCTAGTTCTGCAATAAGATTAATGTCTAGGGCTTGGCAATTTGTTTCTGCCATAAGTTTTTCCAACCTCCGACCTTTAATTAAATTGGTAGGTTTTATCTCTATATCATATTCTAAAATAGTAGCTATCCATTTCCCCTTTTGCCATCAACTCCATCCTATGTCAGGATATCTTTGACTATAGCATTGGGAACATAAGCTATTACATGAGAATACAATATATAGACTATGAAATCCTTAATAGCTTTTACCAAAGAAAAAGCTAGTTTCTCCATTATTTTATACTTTAATGAGGCATCTCTAAGTGCTTTACTAAAAAATGATATTGGTTTTTCACATCCTTGATCGTCCTTTTGTAGTAAAACTGCAGCTATGGTGTTTTCTGATGCAAAGGAAAAAATCATGAAGCCTCAGTCAAATTTTGGGCTTCTAAGGGCTGGCGTTCGAGTTAAGGCTAATTTTATTTCTTCAAATGATTATTTATCCTCTACTATCCACTTAATAGTCGATTTTTTTTTCAACTTATTATTCAATGATCTAATTAGTTCAGCTAAATTAGAGATGAATCTCCTTAAAAATTTTAATTTTCCTAAAAATGACTGAAGTTCTTTAATGTTTCTTGGGTGAGGTATTTGCAAAATAGCTTCAATATTGGTTGGGTCAATCTAGATTCTATCTTTAGAGATAATGTGGCCTAATAGTTTTCCTTCCTCCAAACCAAATAAAGACTTCTTTGGGTTCAGCGAGATGCCAATTTTTTTTCATTTAAGAAATACTTGCATGAGATGATCCAAATGTTGTTGATCTGATTTAGAAAAAACTGTTATATCATCAAGGTATATAACCAGGAAGTCATGGATTTCCTTTGCAAAGGAAATATCCATTGCCCTTTGAAAGGTGGCCCCTGCATGTTTCAATCCAAAGGGCATTTTAACATACATGAAGGTGCCCCATGGTGTTGTGAATGTAGTTTTTTCTTGATCATCAGGATGGACTAAAATTTGGTTGTAACCCAAGAATCCATCTAAAAGTGAAATCCTTGTAGAACCTACTACCCTTTGTAGTATATGATCCATTTTAGGTAAGGCATAGTTGTCTTTGAGTGAGACTTTGTTCAAATTTCTCAGGTCAACACACAGTCTAATTTCTCCTATTTTCTTTCTTGTAGGGACAAGATTGGACACCCAATCTAAAAACCTAATGGGGGCAATGGTTCCTGCTTCATACATTCGTTTAATATCTTTTTCAATGGAAGGTAATAAAACAAGATTGATTCTTCTTAACTTTTGCCTAAAAGGTTCATGATCTTCTTTCAAAGGAATAGTGTGTTGTATAAGAATTGTATCATAAGATTTTAAGTCATAACTCCGGGAAAAAACATCCTGGAATTCTTTCATTAGTTCAATATATTTCAGTTTTTCTTCAAGGGGTAATGATTTATACAATTTTATCAGTTTGGGATTCTCTTGAGTTTCTATATTGCATTCCTCAATGTCTGGTTTTAAAGGTTCCATCTTAGGCTTTTTAGGAATATCATTTGAGTCGAATATGTCCTCCAAAGGAGTTAGTCCTTTGGGCAAGATATTATCTTTGAGGTTTATGACTTCAGTTTCATCATCAATTTCCATTTATTTTAAATCCTTAATATCTATTTTTGTGAATTTTGTAGGATGAAGTCTATCTTTTATTTGATTTCCTTCTAGCTCATTTATTTCTATTGCATTAGAATAATTACAATCTACTGGTATGTCAGTATCTATGTTTGTATTTACAAATTCATTATCTAAAGTTAAAAAATTATTGATTTGCTGATCATTCTCAAATACTTGTCAGTTATTTAAATTGTCAAGAATTGCAGGTCTATGCCTAACCTCATCATTATACTGATGATTAGGCTCAAAAGGCAACTTACAAGTACTAGCAAACATGGCTAGGTTGTGAGCCTGCATGTTGTGTTTTTTGGGGATAACAACAAATTTGGTTTCTAAAAATTTATTTAGTATTTCTATTACTATGCCTCTATAAACTCCCAACCTAGGATACTTGGTCATGTAAATAGCTTTGATTTGTTTAATCACTAACTCATAATCTCCCATGATTGATACCCATTTAGCTCCTAATATTTTAAATAGTTTTATTCCTAACAGAAGTGCTTCATACTTGGTTATATTGTTTGTACATTTGAAGTTTAACATATAGGAATGACCTTCTGCATGATCATTCTCTAAATTGTAAACCCATACGCCTGCTCCTGCACCTAGCTTGTTTACTAAACCATCAAATTCTAGATGCCATAAGATTTTATGTTCATAATTTTCATCTGGGGTAGTGGAATCTTTCTTAGCTAAGGCATCTAGATTTTCTTTGTTGTCTAATATCTCTTGAATTTGGACATTTGATTTTTCTTTTACAATTTCTTTTGGTTCTACTATTATATCAGTTGGAATATCTTCTTGATTAGTTTCATCATTGTAAAGAATAAAATAATCCATGTCAGAATGTACTAAATGGTAGCATAAGACATATCTAATTGAAGAGATCCTTGGGGTTTAGCACCCCAAGACCTGGACAACAACATACCATACTTGGGTGGTATATCAGCCACAACAATGTCCATGAGTATAGTTTTGGTAGGATACTAAACTAGAGACACACACAAATATTTAATGAGACCTAGTCATTTAACCTGGCTTGAATCAAAGGAGAAAAGACCTTTATAAGGTCTAGTGATATTTAAGTTAAGTTTTTCCATTACAGATCTTGGCATAAGATTGTGTGAAGCTCCAAAGTTTAACATGACATTGTGTAGGGTTTTATCATGGATGTTGTTAATGTCGGTATCTTCATCCCTCCATCAGTGATCAAAATTTCTCTTTTTCATGCATAGTAGGTGTCCCATACGATCAGCTGCATTCCATTAGGTCATGGATCAACTGATGGTAGTGGTTCATTGTCAATTTCCCTCATGTCATTTACCTGTTGGCCTATTTTCACATGTTCAGGTCATTTACAGTCATTTTTTGTCATTACATTTGCAAAAACCATTTTTAGGGTTTTAGGTCTCATTAGGTCTAGGGCTTACCACCATGGTCATGAAAAACTCAATAAAGGGTCAGCAGGAACATGAGGAGGTCTAATAAATTCACAAGATCAAAATCTCAATGATGTTATGCTCAATAAGTGGTTTTTACCTCAAAAATCTGTTTTGAGGTGAAACAAAGTTTTTATTTCTATGTACAATTTTTTTATGTAATTTCAATATGTTCTATATGTAATAAGTTCAAAGTTGCTGCCCTTGCTCACCTTGCCAACTTCAGCCATCGCAGACAAGAAACACAAGCATCAATGCATCAGTTTACCAAATGATTAAGAAAAGGAAATTCCATGGAAAAACAGAGCTTAAGACCAAAAGTGACGTTGACATTAGAAAAGTGGGTTTGGAATTAGTAAAAAATTAAAGGTCATCCATATCTAAAGTGAAAGGGGTGCCATTTGTCATTTCATTGTGAAAAATACCCTTCGAGAGCAAAAAATCGTGATTTGGAGCAAAAAAGATCCAGAACCATGTTTTGCAAAGCAACTTGGCCTAGCGCTGTGTATCAGAGGCAATGCACTATGCATTAGGATGGCACTACGCATCAATGGATTTCTTGCAGTATAAATTTGAATGGGCGATGCGCATAAGGAGGACATTGCGCATTGGGCCCAGTGCATTGCACATCAGTCCAAAACTTCCTAAATCATTCCAAATCATGCCATAACCCTCAAAAATGTTGCATTTCCATTCTACAAGTAAATAATCATCATCCTAAGGTTGAATTTGAGGTCACATTGGTGTTTTTCATAAATCTTGCATGTGGAAAATGAAACCCAATGTTTCTCTTCATTATTTGCCATTCTATTATGCAATTCTCATCCCATCTTCAGAAAAACATCATCAAACCCCTTTTCACTCTTTTATTACCCTAATACACTCTATTTATACCATTTTCCCATATCCCACTCCCCTAAAGCAACTATTTCCCTCATCAAACCCTAAATCCCTCACTAAACCCTAATTTCCCAAAACCATTCCCTTCATTCCCCAAATTCATTTCCCAAGAGTAAAATCTCTTCATACTAATCACCATTGTCCTATTTCATCACCATTTTGCATCATACCTTCATCTCATCATTTTCTTAAGACAAGCACTATGGCAAGAAATAGTAACTCAAGCTATGAGGAAGAGATACAAAGTGACAGTTCAGGAGATAGGAATGTACAACCTAGGAGACCTCACAAGGGTGGGAAGATAATCAGAGAGGAGCCCATTAGCATTGTTGAACTTCTTACATGCCCTCTTGCCACCACTTGTTTTAGATACCAATCTTACTTTGAGTTTTGTGAGTTAGTTGAGAGGGTTAAGTATCATCATGAATTGGCTAGGCAATTTGTCATGAACATGGAGGACAATAGGGTACAACTTGCTGGCATCAATTTCACTCTTTCACCAGCCATTATTGCAGAAGCAACTAGGATGCCAAATGTGGGGGAAATATGGAACAAAAGACAAAATATCAGCAAACAGAACTATGAACCCTACATTAAAGCCAAATATCATAGTCAATTGGGTAGGGTGTTTCCTTTTAAGTTTTTGGAGGACCGGTATGTGCCATTAATGAAAATCATCATTAAATACTTCACATGTGAGGGAAGGTTCTCCAGAATCAATGCCTATCATATTATATTGCTTATTCATTTTACCAGGGTTAGAATGATGAGTATTCCATACTTCATTTGTGAAAACATAGAGAGGATGACTATACTTGCAAAGAGGAAACCATACCCACAACAGCTTAATAGCATTTATCACTTTGCTATCATCAAGATTGTTGTTGTGCATCAGCTCACTTAGTTGGGAATGCCATGGGAAACCTTCATTGCCCATTAGATTTTCAAGGGGCCTCAAATGTTTGCAGAACCTCAAGAGGAAGGTAGACCTTCCGCGCAAAAAAGAGAGCATGAAAGTAGAATTGAAGTGGCTCATATTCTTTTGTTTATAACTTATGAAAAGGGGACAATAAGACTTTTTGCAGCTACCAAACGAGTATTATCTCTGCCAGGGGTGGAAGGGGTTTCATTCTCTTCACCAGAAAATAGGCAAATGCTATCTTCACCTGGGGTGAAAGGGAATTTTCCTTCTTCTTCAACAAAACAGGTACAGGACAGAGGAAAGCAACGATTGCATGATGCAAGGCCTTCTGAAGGCCAAGATAGGGATTTTATTTTGATTGAAGAAGAGGACATTGATTTGGGTCCCAAAGCTCAAAACTCAAGGATGTGATCATCAAGGAGAAAGAAGCTGAGATCCAAGCCTTATCAATTGACCTTGAGAGGGCTAAATGGATCATTAATTACATTGAGCAATAGAATAAGAAATTGGAGGACAAACAAACAATCATGGAGTTGCAAAACATAAGGGAAAACCGGCAAATTGCAAAAAGAAGAAAAATCAAGCTGACTTCACTAGAGCAAGAAATAGAGGCTAACTGAGAATCATGGTTGGAAAGAGTGAATGTCCACCTTGAGAAGCTTCTTGATAAGGCTAATAATGAGAATAACATGTTGTGCCACATGGCCTATCATTATTTGGGCCAGAACAAATTTTGCAAGACAAGAATAAGAAGCCTAAAAGCCAAGCTAGGGAGATCCTTAAAAGCCAAAAAGGAGAAAGATAAACTTAGAATATTTGTTGAAGCTTCCTTGGCCTAGCAAAGCAACTGATAAGATTGCCTCTTGCCAATCTTGAAGCATTTTGGAGAACTTTTTTTCATTTCCTAATTTTTAATTGCAAAACATAGAAATTTTCCTCTGATGCGCAGCGCCAGCATTGAGCTAGTAGGGAATTTTGAGGAATGGCTTACAGTTTTGGATTCCTCATGAAAAAATATGAAAATCTAGAAAATTTCATGAATTTTGGAGGAGATCTGGGTCACCTAAAGGGAAAAAAACACCTCAAAAATGCCCTCTCTGCCACTTTTTGGACCCACAGGAAGTAGTCTTGGGAAAACTAACGTTTGTAGGGGCAAATGGACACCAAATCAAAAAATTCAACTTGTCCTAGAAAGTAGACAGATAAACCTTTCCAACAAGCCATCTTGGAGCAAATTGGGTGAAGGGGAAGGCCTTAAAAGCCAGCTCAGAAAAGGCGTTGTGCATCAAGCAAATGGCACTGCGCATCAGGGAAAATTTTGCCAATTTTGCTCAAAAGCTGAAATTTTCACCTAGTTTTCTACCAGTTTGACTTTTTCTCTCTAATGGTCAAATTAATGCTGTAATATGATGTAATTTTATGTACTTTGATGTAAAAATGATGAAAATTGACTTAAGGAGGTAGATACATCAGGTTTAGGTGGTTTTGAGCTGAATGAATCAGTTTCCTTAGTTTTAGAGGCATGTTGTTCCACTACCTATTTTTCAGTTCCTAGTTTAGATCTTGTTGAAACAACTCCCTGACTCATGGATTCAACCCCTGATGGATAGCATGGGTGGTTTTATGCATATATCTTGTAATTTCTTAGTCATTTGTCAAGGTTGGACTCTTGTGGATGTATTGAGCTACTTTGTACATCACTTCTGCATTTTGGCAAGGAAATAAACCAGGGTTTTGCAGCATTTTGTGGGATTCTTGTGGTAATGTGAATTAGCATTGTTTTCTTCACAGTAATTCAGTTTTATCCTATGTTTATGTGTGCCATCGTCTCTCTCTTTCTACATAACTAAATGAATCAAGTTTAAAGGTGGAATTCGTTGGTGTTTCAGTGCTCTACCTTCGGGCTTATTTAGTTCTACATGTTTTCTACTATTTGAAGAGGATTCATGAAACTTGCATGCCCTCTCCAACTCCTTACCAGTCGTTAGACTCACCATTACACTTATTTCAAAGTGCTAAAACACCTGCCTATCTCGCCCCACAGAAGCCTCTCCAAATCTCTGTTCATTTCCTCGACCCAAAGCTGCCTTCCTCATATGATCCAACAACCAACCATTAAAATCAATCAAAATCCTCTGAGCAAGAATACCTAGCCTAAAATTAGTTTTTATATCAGTCACCTCAAGCCTTCCTTGATATATTTTCATTGAGATTGACATGAAGAGAGCCCTCTCCCGACCTGGTAGGGCTAGCTACCAGGTTAAGCGTGGTTTGAAGTTACCCTAGACCTACCTTTCTCAGCCTGAGGTAGATTTAGGCCCTAAAAGATGTTAATACTGATATAGAAGGGAGGTACCCCTCCTTCAACTAGTTTCCCAGTAACATTTGGTCCAAAAAATAACTTAGGTTGATCATCAAACAAATTTATAGAATCTTCATTTTCAATGACATTTAATGATTTGCTTATCTAAGACCTGTAAGCATCATGTTTTACCAATTCTATCAAAGGAACTGAAATTTTAAGCTTGGAAACCTCAGCCCCCATATTAAATGGAAAAGGTGCTTTGTCTGTTTGAAATTTTGGATTTCTGTTAGCAATGTTTTCTATGTCTTCTTCTCTTTCAAGATTTGGGACATTCCTTACTGATCTTTCTAATATGATCTTTGGAGACTCTTCCACTGTTTCCTTGGAGGGAAGAGAAGTGGAACGTTGTTCATTATTGGGCAGAATATAAGATACATATTCTATGGTGGGGTTGGGAGGATTTTGATTTGTTCTAGAAAGGATTCAAATGGTTTTGGTTACCGGAGCTATTTTAATTTTATCAGATTGATTAGGAGTTTTTTTTTCTGGTTTTGTTCTGGAGAATCAGTTTTTCACATGCTTCTTAAATTGTACTGTTTATGTACCTTGAAAATAGCAGAATCATACCCCTATTTAAAATCGAATGATTCTCCTATTTAGGTTTGGAATTGTTGGAGCATGTATGATTCTTGAACATCCTGAGTCAAGAAAACCTTTTCCTCATCATCTAGACCCATTAAATCTATATGAGTATCTTCTTGGGGATCTTCTAAATGTGAGGTTTCTGCGTAGTTTTCTTGAAAAGGTGGTCTGGTATTCTGGTTAGGAATATTCTTTCCAGCATTTTGGTTCTGATTTTTTCTAAAGTTAGGATTTCTCCCTGAATTAGCCTGTTGGCCATCCCAAGGAGATTTCTTTTCAATAGTTTCAACTCTATCCAATAATATATCCATTCCTTTAACTATGGCATCCATCTTTTGTTCAAAGGGTGTATTCTCTTCTTTTGCAAGTATTCTTCTCTCGTTTCTAGCTTTGGCTCTTTTGGAAAGTAGGTTAGCCTCAACACCTACTGCTACACTTTGCATTTCTTCCAGAGTGGGGGGGTTCCTTTCTCTTAACTGGAAAGCCATATCATGGATTTGAGACTTCTGCGATTTGCATTCTGTGTGGTTGCATCTTCCGGATTCATCGCATCTGTTGTTTTAGTGCATCGACGTTTCGAACCAGCC
>APFE031246153.1:43766-55255 GCA_000404065.3 Pinus taeda
AGGCCTATTTATTGTTGAGAAACAATGGAAAACCCTTAACATTCCAAAACCTAACCCTAGATGATGAAACGCCAAACTGTGGGCCCCGTTTGGGTAAATTGGTACATCAACTTCTCGGGGTCGTAACTTTGGCATACAATCTCTGGTTGACGCGTACAATAGCTCGTTAGAAAGATATATCCAAGAACTACCACTTTGGGAAGGGCAGCATCGGTCCATGGACCCATGTTGCCCCCAGATTTCCCAAAAAATGTCGTTAAGGGCCTCAAAATGGCTCCGGAAGTTTAGGACCTGAAAAATTGCTAAAAATAGTAAACTATGCTACAATTTAGGAGAACTGAAAATTTGAAAGAAACAATGGTGGGGGTCCAAGTGGATTTGGCAAGTGGCCACCAATATCTACCTGGATCAATTGAACCCTTGGGTTTATTATTTTTAGGGTTTATATTCCTAGGTTTTTAGGGTCCAATGTCACATTGTGACAATGATTCCTTGAATATGAAAATGAATCATGGTCAACCATGGTCCAACATTGCATTGTGAAAAATATTGTCTCAATATGAAAATCAATCATGGTCAACCATGTTTGTTTTAGGTTTTATAATATTTACCTTAAGGTTTATATACCATGGGTTCACAATCTTAATCCTTTGGGTTTTTCGGTTTTAGTATTAATCCCTTGTTTTTATTATTGCCTTGGGTTTATAATATCAATCACTTGGGTTTACTAATCTAAGCATTCATATTCTTATGGTATAATATTATGAGGGTTTATATATTAATCCTAAGGTTTAATATAATTCCCTTGTGTTTATAATCGATTGGGTTTATAATATAAATTCTTTTGGTTTATAATATTGCTCATAGGGTTTACAATATTAATCCCTTGGGTATATTATTTTTAGGTTTTAATATTCATCCTAGGGTTTAATATTATTCCCTTGGGTTTAAAATTATTCCCTTGGGTTTATAATATTAATCCCTTGAGTTTAAAATTATTTGCGTAGGTTTATAATATTAAGCCCTTAGATTTATAATAGTAATCCCTTAGGTTTATAATCCCGTGAGTTTATAATATTGATCCCTTAGTTTTATTAAGCTTAGGGTTTATGTTCCTAGGATTTAATATTAATCCTAAAGTTTAATGTTATTCCCTTGTGTTTAAAATTCATTGGGTTTTTAATATTAATGCCTTGTGTCTATAATATCAATCCCTTGGGTTTATTAATCTAAGGGTTACTATTCATAGGGTAGAATATTATGATAGGATTATATATTAATCCTAAGATTTAATATAAATCCCTTGGGTTTATAATATAAATTATTAGGGTTTATAATATTAATCATAGGGTTTGTATTCCTAGGTTTTAATATTAAGCTTAGGGTTTACAGTATTAATCCATTGGATTTATGAGTTTTAGGGTTTATATTCCCAGGGTTTAATATTATTCCCTTGGGTTTAAAATTATTCCCTTAGATTTATAATATGAATCTTGTGGGTTTAAAATTATTCCCCTCGGTTTATAATCCATTGAGTTTATAATATTAATCCCTTAGGTTTATAAATTCCTAGGGTTTAATATTAAGCCTAGGGTTTACAATATTAAGCCATTGGGTTTATTAGTTTAAGGGTTTATATTCCTAGGGTTTAATATTATGCCCTTGGGTTTAAAATTATTCCCTTAGGCTTATAATATTAATCTCTTGGGTTTAAAATTATTCCCTTAGGCTTATAATATTAATCCCTTGGGTTTAAAATTATTCCCTTAGGCTTATAATATTAATCCCTTGGGTTTTAAATTATTCCTCTCACCTTATATTCCATTGAGTTTATAATATTAATCCCTTAGGGTTATAAATTCCTTGGATTTATAGTATTAATCTCTTGGGTTTTAATATTAATCCTAAGGTTTGTAATATTAATCTTCCGTTTTATATTCATAAGGGTTAATATTAATTGTATGCTCTAATGTTATTCCCTTAGGTTTATAATCCCTTGGGTTTTTAATATTAATCCAATGGGTTTATTAATATCTTAGGTTTATAATATTGATCTTAGGGTTTCTAATATTAGTCATAGGGTTTATATTCTAAGGGTTTAATATTAAGCATGTGATATATAATATTAATCTTAGGGGTTAATATTAATCCCTTTAGTTTATAATCCCTTCGGCTTGTAATATTAACCCCTTTAGGTTATTAATCTTATTGTTTATATTCCTAGGATTTAATATTAAACCTAAGGTTTAATTTTATGTCAACCATGGTCCAATATCGCATTGTGACAAAGATTGTCGATATTAAAACCAACCATGGTCCAATGTCACATTGTGACAATGATTCTTTCAACATGAAAATCAATCATGGTCAACCATGGTGCAACATTGCATTGTGACAAATATTGCCTCTATATGAAAATCAATCATGGTTAACCATGTTTATTTCATGGTTTATAATATTTACCTTAAGGTTTATATACCGTGTGTTTACAATATTAATCCTTTGGTTTATGGTTTTTTTGTATTAATACATTGTTTTTATTAGTGCCTTGGCTTTATAAAATCAATCCCTTGGGTTTATTAATCTAAGGGATCATATTCCTATAGTATAATATTATGAAAGAGTTTATACATTAATCCTAAGGTTTAATATAAATCCCTTGGGTTTATAATATAAATTATTTGGGTTTTTAATATTAATCATAGGGTTTAATATCAAGCCTAGGGTTTACAATATTAATCCATTGGGTATATTAGTTTTAGGGTTTATATATCTAGGGTTTAATATTCACCCTAGGGTTTAATATTATTCGCTTGGGTTTAAAATGATTCCCTTGGGTTTATAGTATTAATCCCTTAGGTTTATAAATTCCTTGGATTTATAGTATTAATCTCTTGTGTTTATAATATTAATCCTAAGGTTTATAATATTAATCTTAGGGTTTATATCCCTAGGGTTTAATATTAATCATAAGCTCTAATGTTATTCCCTTGGGTTTATAATATTAATAATTAGTTGGGGTTATTAATCCCTTGAGTTTATAATGTTAATCCCTTCGGTTTATTGATAGCTTGTGTTAATAATCCCCAAAGTTTATAATATTAATCCTTGGGTTTATTAATCTCTTAGGCTTTTAATATTAATCCACTATGTTTTAATATGTTTGGTTTTTAATATGAATAATCCCTTGGGTTTATTGATCTCTTTGGTTTATAATATTCATCATTCTGAATTTGTTGGGTTATAGTACAACTCATTTAAGCTTTATAATATTTAATCTCTTATCAATATATAAGTATATCTATAATTTAATAAAAAAATATTTATATGTCAAATTATAATATTTATTAATGTTTCGGATTATTAACCTTTAGAATATTAATGATGTATATAATTTGAATGACTTGAATTATAATTTTTTCTATGTACATAGTTATACTTGAATATTTAGGTGATTTAATTACCTAACTGTTTTAGGTGATTAATACCAACGTCATATTATCACATTTCTAAAATTAATTCTTTGGGTTTATAGTAGTAGGGTTTATAATACTAATCTTGGGTTTAAGACTCATTTTATAATCTTGGGTCTATAATATTCATTCCTTGGATTTATTTCTCCTCAAGGTTATAATATTAATCCTTTGAGTTTATAATATTGGGGTTTTTAATATTTGATTTATAATATCGCATTTAGTGTAAGTGTTTGAAATGTTGGATTTTTAATATTGGGTTTTATAATATTGGATTTTATAATTTTGGGGTTTATAATATTAATATGAATATTAATCCCTTAGGTTTATTAATTTATTGGGTTTACTAATCCTAAAGATTTATAATATTAACCTCTTCCATCTATTATTCTCAAGGGTTTATAATATTAATCCTAGGGTTTTTAATCTCTTGGATTTATAATATTAACGCTAGAGTTTATAATCATTTGTGTTTACAACAAAAATCTTAGGGTTTAATATTGTTCCCTTAATATTAATCCCTTGAGTTTATAATATTATTGGACACTTCAATTTATTGATCTCTATTAAAATAGTTAATGTTATTAAAATATTTATATTATTTATATGGGTTGAAAATTAATTAATATGTGATTATAATATAATATATTAAAAGGTATTGATAGGTATATTAATATGTTAATAATTGTATATTTATCATTAATAAATGGTGAGAAATAAAAAAGTATTATTAGTAATAATAGTATACTATTACCATATTATGTTAATTTTGTTATTGTTATATGTGTGTGTGTGTGTGTGTTGGGGAGGGGGGTCAGGCGGGTGGTTGTTATTATTTATATAGTTAATAATAAATACAAATAGTCATTCTCTAATAGTCACATTAACATTATACATCTAATAATTATTAATGTGATTGATAAATGTCTATCGGCCTATATCAACCACATTGGTAAATGTGGTTGTGCTAGTATTATTGTTCACACGAAAATGGCAGTGCAAGGTATGTATGTTAAGCAAAGAGATTTGCCTTCAAATCTAATTCAAAACTTCATTCTAAGACGTTAGAAAGCATACAACATTTGCAGGTGAGTGGAAGGAAGGCAAGGAAATCTCTTTCCTCAATATTACATGCAGTAGAGTACCAAAATGAATACATGATGAATTAGGCCAATGGTGAAAATGTTAAAGTCACAGACGAACAAGTCGTACACTATTCTTTTCTTCACTTGCCTTTCGCACATTAAAATCTTTTGGGTTTTGGCTTTTACTACACTTATGGCTCTAAATGCTTATTTCTCATTTTTTATTTTAAACAGGAAGATATTTTTTTCTGGAAAAATTCTGCTTTTTAGTGGAAAAAAATGAAAATATATATGGAGACGGACACAAACACAAAAATAGAGGAGCCAGACACAGACATAGAGGAGCAAGAGACGAACACAAACACAGAAATAGAGGATCCAGGCACATACATAGAGGAGCAAGAGACAGACATAAAGATAGAGGAGCCCGATAAATTTTCACTCCTCGAAAAAGTATTCTTTTCAATGGAAGAAATGAAAATACATATGGAGATGGACACAAACACAGAAATAAAAGAGCCAGATACAGACACATAGATAGAGAAGCCAGAGACAAATAGAGATAGAGGAGCCTGACCTGATTTGGTGTGACGAGGACATATCAGTAGATAGTGTAGAACAAGCATAATCCGAGGAGAGAGAAGAAAGGCTTCGTTGGTGGAGTCCTAGTCGCAAAATCTAAGGAGAGACAAGAAAGGCTTGGCTGGTGGAGTCCTAGTCATAGCAAGAAGAAAACATTGATGGAAGCATTCAGTGCTCTGTAAATATCTTGAAATCTCAATGTCGACAAATAAAAATATGTAATATTCTTCATTTTCAATCTGAATGTGGTAGCTTTTATGACATAAAGATAAAATCCATTTATACCATTTTCTTCCATAGATAACATCAACCCCCGGGAAAATTACTTGCCATTCGTTGGTTATTAGGGGCATCTAGAAAAAGTACTTGTTATTCGTTGGGTTATTAGGGCATCTAGAAAAAGTACTTGTTATTCGTTGGTTATTTAGGGGCATCCTCGAAAAACGTCATCAAAGTATGAATTTCAAATTGAATCACGAATTAATGAATGATGCTAGAAAAATAAATTACCTTTATAACATTTTCTTCGAATTTCAACGTAACTTCTATGTAATGTTGTACTTCCATTAAATAGATAAATAATTTCATATATTTTATTTTTGACATAAAAATAAATTACCTTTATAACATTTTCTTCTATTATTAAAAAGTGAATTTCATCATAGCTTCTACATAATTTTGTACCTCTATTAAATATGTAAATAATTTTATATGTTTCACATTTTGCAATTCACGTAAAGAGATTATAAGATTTTTATAAATAATTTCATATGTTTTACTTTTGCAATTAAGGTAAAGACATATACTAGATTTTTGAATAATTTCATATGTTTCACATTTTGCAATTCACTTAAAGAGATTACAAGATTTTTGTAAATAATTTCATATGTTTTACTTTTGCAATTAAGGTAAAGACATATACTAGATTTTTTAAGTTTACTAGAGCGTTTCTTCTAATACATTGTCTTTTATTTTTAATATTTTATCATTATAACATTAAAAAATATATAATGATTTATAACATTAATTTTCAAAGTGCTTAATTAAGAAATTTGTTTTAAATTATTTATTTGAGTTTCTTTTCATCAAAATAGTTACCTCTGGTTAACCGAGTAGAACTAATTCTATAAAAATGAAACCTCTGGTTTGTTCGAATTTTTTTTCTTCCAAATCTCATGTGGTCCTCGAATCAAATTTAAACCTTGGAAAACATATAACAAGTTATGGAAAAATAGAACATTAATTCATTAATGAAATACGGATTGTTGCAAATCTTCTATGAATTTCTCTATTTATTAATTCGAAAAGAAGGAAATATAATTCACGTCATAATTTGTTTCGAAAAAAATATTGTAGTAGCTCAAATAAAAGCTTAAATAATAAGTACTCATAGCTTAAATTATATTCTTGTTGTGTTGTAATTTAAAAACACAATCAATTCATTGAAATTAAGTCACTTACCATAGCCTAGTTAGTGGTACAATAAATTTTTTTGAGTAATTAACTGAGAGAAATTATTCTATCGTAGAACTCAACATGTTAACTCTAATGTGGGGCCTTTGATTCTTGCCTTTTCTTTTTTTTAGTGTTCACCCACACTGTGAATGATGAGGGTACACAAACAAATTCAAAGTTTGGTAAAACTCAAACTCATCTACCATGTTCCAGTTGGCTAATAAAGAAACTCCATTATCAATGTTGTTGGGACAATATGTAGGCACGGTGATTATCAATTGTTAATTTAAAACAATATTTACGGGAGGTGAATTGCCAACACAACAAAGTGAAAGGGTTTCAGTTGACTAAGAAAGAAACTCCTCATTATCAATGTTGTTGGGACAATATCCAAACATTGTGATCATCAATTGTTAATTTAAAAAAGTGTTTTATAGGAGAAAAATTGCCAATGCAACAAAGTGAAAAGGGAACTTACAACTTTAGTCTAGATGGCCATCTATTTTTGAAATGTGGTTAATATCTAAATCATCTTTACCATCTAGTGATGATGAATGCGAAATATTCATGTTGTCTTTTGAGTGTTGGAAGTTTGACAAAGAATTATGTAAATTTGGGTAAAAATGTAACTAGTTAGTTTTATACTGAAATAACAGTTATGTAACGGAGGAGGCTTGTATAAAACTAGTGAATACCCGAAAAATGTAATCGTGGAGAATCATTGTTGAATTAATAGAGATTCCAATCCCTTGCCCCGTGGATGTTTCCTTGACACTATGTCAAGGTTTTACCACGTAAATCCTATGTGTTTATGCGTGTGTTTGGTTTCAGTTTCCAGTTAGTTATGAATCTTTCTTGGTCAATGTATAATTGAATGTGTGTATATTCTTTCCTCATTATTTCCCCTATTCAAACAACAAATGGTATTAGAGCATTTAGTTCATTGAGAAAGTTTGATTGAAGGAGATAGCCCATATGAAGCAGTTGTTGATTTAAAGCCACCAGTTGAAGTGTCGGGGAGAGCTAGAAAGAAAGAACACTTGGTTTGATTGTCACAATCTGCCAGACCCGATTGCGTGAAGTGCTACCCATCTCTGTGTGGAAGAGCCATAGAATCAAGCAGAACCTGCGTGAAAGGACACTGCATGAGGACGAAGAGGTGTCCGGAACGGCGTGAAGAGGAAGCGTTGTCCCTGCGTGCTGCCTGCGTGGAAGTGCCAGACCTGCGTGAATGGGTGAAGAGGAAGCATTGTCCCTGTGTTGCTGCTTGCGTGTGGACGACTTCCTTTCTGCGTGAAGGCGGGCAAAGCCTGCATGTGTGAAGGTAATCGTTGTTGTCTAGCGTTCTGCGTGAAGGTAAAGGCAAGCGTTGATCTGCATTTTATCAATCTGCGTGAGGGAAGCTCCTGTTGTGTAGTGTATTTTCTCTATCCATGGAGCTGTTGCGTGCCAAAGCCGCTGTTGTCTCTGCGTGAGGGAAGCTGTTTTTGTGCCGTATATTCTCTGAAGACAAGCCGTGATGATTAGAGTGCAAACCCTCTACCCTGTGTTGGGAAGGCGTGTTTGTTTTTTCTCTGCGTTGAGGAGTATGCAGCCTGTCTCTACATGGATAGAGCCTGCGTAATTTAGAGCGTGAAGGTTGTGCTGGAGAAGACCTCTACATGCTGGAGCAGAGAGGGAGCAGAGAGGGAGCCGTTGCCAGAGCTATCTGCTATCTAAATCTTGGTATTTTTTGAAAGAAATTTTTGTCTCTTAATTTTTTTCCAGAAAGTTGTGAAAATAAAAATTTGTGTAAATTAAAGAAATTCTGGAAATAAAAGGGGAGGATTTTATACAAATATTGGAGGAAAAGGAATGGTTTCTTTATTGGAGGAAAAGGAAGGGTTTCTTTTTTTGTTTTCAAACAAAAAAAACAAAGGGGTTTGAAAGAAAGAAAGGGTTTGCAAATTAAAAAAAAATATTATTATTTCTTTTTAAAAAGAAAAATATAAACCCTAGGTCAAAGACTAAGATTATTTTTTGAAAATGAAACCCTAGTTCAAAGACTAAAGATTGAAACCTTAGAAAAATGGCCAAGATGTCAAATGCAAAATTCAAGGTGGAGAAATTCACCAAAAAGAGAAATTTTGCTCTTTGGAAACTGAAGGTTAGGGATCTGCTTGTGCAACAAGAGTTGCACAAGGCATTGGATGGGGCAACTAAGAAACTTGCAACCATAACTACTTCATATTGGGAGGACTTGGATGCCCGAGCTCTCAGTACCATCCGATTATGCCTGGCGGATGAAGTTCTCTTCAATATTGTTGAAGAGGCTATAGCTTCAGGATTGTGGGAAAAACTGTAAAAACTCTATATAACAAAGTCATTAACCAATAGAATTTATCTAAAAGGACAATTATACAGTCTTTGAATGAAAGAAGGTTCAAAAGTTGCAAAACATTTGAATGTTTTTAATACACTTATATGTCAATTAACAGATATGAAAGTTAAAATTCAGGAAGAAGATAAAGCCATAACTTTGTTGTGTTCTCTATCTGAATCATGGGATCACTTCGTAACTTCAATCAACTTGAGCACTGCTCATTCTTTGAAGTTTGAATCAGTCGTGGGAGCTCTCCTATCTGAAGAAGTACGAAGGAAATCCAATACTGAAATAGCTGCATCAGAAGCCATGGTAGCTAGAGGATGCTCAAAAGAGAGAGGAGAAAAACCAAGGGGGTATTCCAGATCTAAATCGAAGGGACAGAAGTGTAAGGCAAAATGTTGGCACTGTAATAAAATTGGACACTTGAAGAAATACTATTGGAAACAAAAAGAATCTGATAACCCAAAGAAGGAAGTGAATCAGGTCGATTTAGGTATGATAGACTAAGTTTTATCTGCTGAAGAATTATGTATGATAGATGAAGCTTCACCTGAATGTAATGTCTCTCAGGGTTTAGATAGCTGGTTGTTAGACTCTGGTGCTTCTCATCACATGTGCGCACATAGAAATTGGTTTACTTCATATGAATATGTAAACGATAGTTTTGTGTTTATGGGTAATAATGTGTCATGTCAAATTGTTGGGATGGGGAATACCAGGAATAATATGTATGATAACACAGTTAGAACATTAACTATTGTTAGACATGTACCTGATTTGAAGAAAAAATTGATTTCTTTGGGAGTGTTGAATTCATATGGTTATAAGTTTACAGATCAGGATGGCGTCTTGAAAGTCTCTAAAGGAGCCCTAGTGGTTATGAAAGCAAAAAAGGTCAGAAATCTTTACAGGTTAAAAGGAAGTACTCAGGTCAGTGAAGCAGTGGTTGCATCAGAAAAGGAAGAAGCAGGTACTCGTCTATGGCATCAACGATTAGGTCATCTGAGCGAGAAAGGTCTTCAGATACTGATGAAACGTAAATCTCTTTCCGATCTGAAATCCTTAAAGTTAGATTTCTATAAACATTGTGTGTATGAAAAACAGTGTAAACAAATATTTAAAGTTGGAAATCATAATAACAAAGATATTTTAGATTATATTCATTTTGATTTGTGGGGACCATCCCTCGTTGTGTCATATGGAGGTGCTCTATATTTTTTAACATTTATTGATGATTTCTCCCATAAAGTTTGGGTCTTTATGCTAAAAAAAGAAAGCCGATGTATTCAATGTATTTAAACAATTTAAAGCAATGGCAGAGAAAAGAACATGCAAATCTATTAAATGTTTAAGAACTGACAATGGTGGTGAGTTTACTTCAATTGAATTTGAACAACACTGTAAGGATGAGGGAATTATTAGACACAAAACTGTTGTTTATACTCTTCAGCAAAATGGTGTTGCTGAGCGTATGAATCGGACTCTTATGGAAAAATCCAAAAACATGATCAGCAATGCTAACTTGCAAAGAGAGTTGTGGGTAGAAGCAATATCTACTGCTTGTTATTTAGTTAACATATCACCTTCAGCAACAATTAATTGTAAAATTCCTAAAGAAGTTTGAACAGGTCAGTCTTATGATTATTCACATTTGAAGATATTTGGCTATGATGCTTATTCTCTTATTCCTAAAAATCGGCATTCAAAATTAGATCCAAAATTGAAGTGTTATGTCTTTGTTGGGTATGACTATGCAGTGAAAGGATACAGGTTGTGGTATCCTACATTGCGGAAGATAGTCATTAGTCGAGATGTAACATTTGATGAATCTTCTTTTTTAAAATCAAATGTTGAAAGAATTGAACAGGAACAGGTATCGCCAAATCAACGAGTTCAGTTGGAGGCTAGACCTTTCGGTGACAGTCAAAAGGAAGGAGAGACTTCTGGAGAAAAAAGTGTTGAAGACACAAAGGAAGCCATTGAAGCTTTTGAACCAATTCAAGTTTCTGAACCAGTTCAGCAACCAGTTGCTCTAAGAAGGTCTACAAGGGAAAGGAAAACTCCCAAAAGGTATGAAGATTCTACTTCATCTTTTGCTTTGATTACTAAAGATGGGGAACCTTCTTGTTATCAGAAAGCAGTAGATGATACAGATAGCAAAAAATGGAAAATGGCTATGGAAGAAGAAATGGATTCCTTAGCCAAGAACAATACCTGGGATCTTGTAAATCTTCCTAAAGGGAGAAGTGTTGTTGGGTGCAAGTGGGTCTTCAAACTAAAACGAAAAGTTGATGGAAGTATCGAAAGGTATAAGGCGAGATTGGTAGCAAAAGGGTATTCTCAGGTTGAAGGTATAGACTTTCATGATATTTTTTCTCTAGTTGTAAAACTTGTTTCTATTCGTACTGTGTTGGCACTAACTGCGTTACTTAATCTTGAGTTAGAATAGTTAGATGTTAAAACAACTTTTCTACATGGTGATTTGAATGAAGAGATATATATGGAACAACCAGAAGGTTTTGTACAAGG
>APFE031246153.1:55473-85779 GCA_000404065.3 Pinus taeda
GTAAGCTTTGGTTATCACAACAGAAGTATGTGGAGAAAGTACTTGAAAAGTTCTCTATGAACAATGTGAAACCTGTTAATGTTTCACTAGCTTCCCATTTTAAGCTTTCTTTGGTTTTGAGTCCTAGAGATGATGAAGAAAAGCAGTGTATGTCTCATGTACCATATGCAAATGTTGTAGGCAACTTAATGTATGCGATGGTATTTACAAGACCTGACATTTCACATGCAGTTGGAGTTGTCAGCAGGTTCATGACAAATCCAGGTAAAGAACATTGGCAAGCAGTGAAATGGGTGTTTCAATATCTAAGAAGCACAAGTGACCATTGCATCGTCTTTAATGGTAGTGAAGGATCAGTGTGCGGATATGTAGATGCTGACTATGCAAGTGATTTCGACAAAAGAAGATCTACTACAGGTTATGTCTTTACTCTTGCAAGTGGAGCAATTAGTTGGATGTCAACGCTTCAAGAAACAGTTGCGTTGTCCACCACTGAAGTTGAATATATCATTGCTTCATATGAAAGTAAAGAAGCAATCTAGTTAAAGGGTCTGCTCGATGAGATTGGAAGGATGCAGGAGAAAGTGAATGTACTTTGTGACAATCAAAGTGCTATTCACTTGGTTACAAATCGTGCTTATCACAGCAGAACCAAGCACATTGATGTATGGTATCATTTTCTGAGACATGTGATCGATGGCAGAAAAGTAGCTCTTCAAAAGGTCCATACGCGAGAGAATTGTGCAGACATATTCACAAAGCCAGTTACAATAGAGAAGCTACGATGGTGTTTAGCTTCTCTCGGCTTGCAAAAAAAATGATGAATGGGCATGGGCAAGGGATTAGGAAAATTGTTTTCAAGGTGGAGTTTGTTAGAAGTTTGACAACGAATTATGTAAATTTGGGTAAAAATGTAACTAGTTAGTTTTATAGTGAAATAACAGTTAAGTAATGGAGGAGGCTTGTATAAAACTAGTGAATGCCCAAGAAATGTAATCATGGAGAATCATTGTTGAATTAAAAGAGATTCCAATCCCTTGCCCCGTGGATGTTTCCTTGACATCCTGTCAAGGTTTTACCACGTAAATCCTGTGTGTTTATGCATATGTTTGGTTTCAATTTCCAGTTAGTTATGAATCTTTCTTGGTCAATGTATAACTGAATGTGTGTATATTTTCCTCATTATTTCCCCTATTCAAATAACATTGAGTAGCTTTCTATGAATTGTCGATATTGATCAGTTTAGAGGATTGAAAACTGCCTATCCTCGTCACGTTTATTAGTTTCTTGAACTCCTTTTTCATGACTGTCCCCGTGTGCCTAAGAACCTCCTTCATTGACAATTTGGTTGGAACAATCTGCAGACCAATTATTAATTTTTAAGATATAACACTCCAACCCAACAAGGAGAAAGAAAAAATAAACTTACAGTGACAGAATTGTTGTGTTATAAATTAAGCATAGCATAATTATTATGAAGTTGCAGCTGAAAACAAAAGATTCCTAGGGATGAATCTTGACATTCAAGTCTATCACATGGGGGCTGCTTGGTTGGAGGTAAAATGAGCGAATTTAGATAAAAGAATACCTAGTAGAAATGGTGGTAATGGTCACGAAGTTGCCACTGAAAACAAGAGATTCATATGGATGAATCTTGTCATTCAAGTCTATGACACTAAGGCTGCTTGTTTTGAGGTAAAATGAGTAAATTTAGATAAAAGAAAATCTAATAAAAATTGTGGTAGAGAATATCATTATGAATTGTAACTTCAATCTTATGACAAATATTATTTTAATCATCTAACACCAAAATAACTAATTCAAAATGTCACCGATGGCATTGGCATTGGAGGGGAGTTCTTCTCCCAAGGAACTTACGCCCTAATTAAAATGAGGCAGCTTGTAAATAAATCAGCTCCAGAGGAAGAGGCAGCTTGTAAATAAATCAGCTCCAGAGGAAGAGCAACGCTCAAGTTTAGCGAGGAAAATCCACCGCCTGCGATAGATGGAGTTAAGATTTGTTGACTTTGTTTAGTAAATTTTTGGTGCTACTCGTTGGAGCTTAGGAGAATGGGTTCTTTGGGGGCCTTCCAGTACGGCCAGCTTCACGTTATGGTGGTGCCCTTTCCTTCCCCGAGCCATGCGAATCCAATGCGGAGTTAAGATTTGTTGACTTTGTTTAGTAAATTTTTGGTGCTACTCGTTGGAGCTTAGGAGAATGGGTTCTTTGGGGGCCTTCCAGTACGGCCAGCTTCACGTTATGGTGGTGCCCTTTCCTTCCCCGAGCTATGCGAATCCAATGCAGCAGTTTGCCAGCCAGCTCGCCTCCAAAACGTAGGGATCATATTTGTGGCAAATGAGGCAAAATCGTAACTAGATATTACAAGTGCACGGCTCAACATCTGGAGCCTCAAAAATGCCCGAGGAAGTTCAGTTTGAGACAATCCCAAACAGATTGACGACAGATACCGAGCGGGAGAACGTAGCGATTTTGTGGAAAATGTTATACAAGATAAGAGGAGTGACGTTAGGAAATCTGATAGAGAGGCTCAATGCTTAAGGCACCCAGATTTATTGCATCGTTTAAGACCCCTTTCTTGGCTGGGTTCCGGAGATTGCAAACAAGTTTAACATTCCTTGGGCCTTTTTCTGGACGCAATCTTGTGCAGTTTATTCAATATATCACCTTTTTTTCCATGGAAAACTCGGTATGTTTTACATTACAAAAACTGCATCCAAGTCTATATCTTTTCATCGCCTTCTCATTACCTGTAATTCTAACATAACGTTCTTCTTGTTCTCAGCTATCCGGTAGGACGAAAGGCAAAAGACTGTGTGTGGCATAGGACTTCCAACACTAAGCGTCTCTCATCTGCCATCCTTTCTGCAATCTTCTAATCCCTACTCCCTGTAAGTCCTAGTGAATATATTTATGTCTCTGCCAGAGGCAACCTGGGTTCTTGGAAATTCACATCAATGAACTCGAATCTGAAGAAATAAAGGCAATGGAAGCGATAGCTTCCCTTGGCACTGTGGGTCCTCTCATACCCTCTGCTTTCTTGGACAGACGGAATCCCCTGGACACAGAGTCCGTTTCACATAGTGGAACAACATCAACTGCATGGATTGGCTGAATACCAAGCAACCCATAAGCGTTGTGTACGTTTCCTTCCGAAGCCTCGCGGTTCTCTCTAAGAAACAAAATCATGAGATCGCTCTTGGGCTCAAGGCCAATGGATATTCTTTTCTACGGGTTATTCGTCCATCTTCTTCAAAAGTGGAGATCCACAGTGACAGCGAAAACTTGCCGGAGGGTTTCCAGAGCGAAAGCTCCGAACAGGGACTCGTCGTTGGAAGTGCTTTCTCATCCATCTATCGGTGCATTTATGATGCAGTGTGTATGGAATTCGATGCTGGAAGGCCTCAGCTCGGGAGTTCCCATGTCGACAGTTCCTCAGTGGAGCGATCAACCGACAAATTCTATGTGCATTGCTGAAAAATGGAAGACGGGATTGAGATTGAGCAAACGATCAGCAAATTTCTCATCCATCTGTCGGTGCATTTATGATGCAGTGCGTATGGAATTCGACGCTGGAAGGCCTCTGCTCGGAAATTCCCATGTTGACAGTTCCTCAGTGGAGCGACCGACAAATTCTATGAGCATTGTTGAACAATGGAAGACGGGATTGAGATTCAGCAAACGATCAGCAAGGGGAGTAGTAAAGAGGGACAAAGTGGAGAAAGGTATTAAGATGGTCATCGAAAGTGCGTATAACAAATAGTAACTAATTTAGCAGGTATTCATTGCATGATGAGTTGAGTGAAATTAAGTCCAGTCTAAGTGAGTTTGAATGAAGTGGTTAGAGGAGAAAAGTTAGGTTTAGTTACCGTTTATATGATTTCATTGTATCATAGGTGTATTCTACAATCTTAATCTTAATGACCTCTGTGTAAGTTTGTTCCCCTAAACCAAAATTGAAAAAAACTTAAAATAAAAACAAAACTACAATACAATACAATTATCTCATGGATTTAGAAGAAGGAAAAAAAAAAAAAAAAACGAAACTATATTTATCTCATGGGTTTAGATAAAAAGAAGTACAATACAATTATCTCATGCATTTAATAGTTTAGTTCTTGTATTATATAACTTGAATTTGAATGGATCATAAATTTACTTTCACAGAAAATTTTACCACAGTAAATTTCCAATTAGATAAAATTTTAAATATCTTTACTCTTTACTAAACCCACTACCATTTCTTAAATCAAAGTAAAAAGGTTAATTCAACACAAAGAATCTAAAATTTTGCACTAAAATCTTTTAATAATTATTTGTAAATAAATATTTAAAAAGAAAACCATATCCTATGGATATATTAAAATCTCTATACACAAATATTTCCACCTCAAAGTTGTAGTATTCAAAAATACTCATTTGATATAGTTTTATTATAAATTTTGTTATCATGCCATATAAAAAACATTATTAAATTTGCCCTTAGTCAAACTAGAGTTAACAGCTGGTTAGCAACTCTCTACATCTATTTATTACAATGCCTGGATTTGGTTCCTTATCTTGTCCTCAAGATGAACCACACCAGCTTGTTCCAAAGACGTCTTCTCTTATGTGAATTTTACCAAAAATTGTTGGTATAAATCTAATATTAATTAACCAGCGCTCTACATCTATTTATTACAATGCGTGGATTTGGCTCCTTATCTTGTCCTGAAGATGAACCACACTAGCTGGTTCCAAAGACATCTTCTCTTATGTGATTTTTACCAAAAAATGTTGGTATAAATCTAATATTAATGTTGAAAAATTAATATTCATATTAATATTATTATTAAATCTAATATTAATATTATTCAAGTAAATAACTTTTACTTAATATAATATTAAACTTTTTTATTATAATATATATTAATATATCATTATATATATATTAACTCTAGATATATATGGGAGGGAAGATCAAAGACATAGAGTGATAGAGATGGAGATATAGAGCGAATGAGAGAAAGGAGGAGAGAGATAAGTATCGAGAGATGGACTTAGAAGGAGAGAAAGAGAGGGAAGAAGAAAGACATATAGAGAAAAACTGAAGAGAGAGGGAGTGACAAGGAAGAGATGGAGAGAGAATGGCTATGCTTAGGGGTGAGATAAAGAGGCAAATAAGGATAGAGATATAGAAAGACAAAAGAGAGACAAATGGAGATAGAGATATAGATGGAAGGTGAAGAGGGAAGAAAAGAGAGATAGAGAGAGAGATAAATAGATAAATATGGAGAGAGAAAGCATGTGTTTTTGGGGGGTGAGATAGAAATATAAAGAAGGAGAGATGGAGAGAGACATAAATATAGATGGAGTGGGGAGAGGGGGAAGAATGTTTCTTGCACTAGATGCATTGATTTCAGTGTAGATTGTGATTTCTAATCCTATTTGACTTCTTGCACTGAAGGAGATAAACTAAATTAGAGGGGAGAGGAGGAATGAAGAGAGAGAGGAGGAAAGGAGTGAGAGGGGGAGAGAAGGCTAAGAGAGAGAGAAAGAGACACAAAGATGGAGGGGGAGAGAGGAGGAGAGAGAGAGAAGGAGAGAGGGAGGGAGAAAGTGACAAGGTTGGAGGGAAAAGAGAGAGAGAGAGAGATGGGGGGAGAGAAAGAGATAGAGAGGAAGGAGGAGAGAGAGGGAGGGACAAAGAGATGGAGTTGGAAGGGGAGAGAGGGAGGGAAGAAAAAAGACATAGAGAGAGAGAAGTAGAGAGAAAGAGAAGGAGTGACAAGGGAGTGATGGAGAGAATGTGTGTATGTTTGGGGGTGAGATAGAGAGGCAGAGGAGAGATGGAGGAAGATATAGATATAGATGGAGGGTGGAGAGAGGGAAGAAGATTCCTTGCATTAGATGCATTAATTTTAGCATACATGGTGATTTCTAATCCTATTTTATTATTTGTACTAGATGCATTGATTTCAGTGTAGATGTTGATTTCTAATGATATTTAATTACTTGCACTAGATGCATTAATTTCAGTGTAGATGTTCATTTCTAATCCTATTTGATTGTTTTCACTAGATGCATTGATTTCAGTGTAGATGTTTTCTAATTCTATTTGATTGCTTACACTAGATACATTTATTTCAGTGCACATGGTTACTTATAATCCTATTTGACTGCTTGCACTAGATGCATTCACTTCATTGTAGATGGTGATTTATAATCCTATTTGATTGCTTGCACTAGATGCATTGGTTTCAGTGTAAATGTTGATTTCTAATCCTATTTGATTGCTTGCACTAGATGCATTAATTTTAATGTAGATGTTTTATAATTCTATTTGAATGCTTGCACTAGATGCATTGATTTAAGTATAAATTTTGATTTCTAATTATATTTTATTCCCTGCACTAGATGTATTGATATTAGTGTAGATGTTTATTTTTTATTTTATTTGATTGCTTGCACTAAATGCATTGATTTCCATGTAGATATTGATTTCTAATATTATTTGATTGTTTGCATTAGATGCATTGGTTTCATTGAAGATGTTTTGTTTCTAATCATATTTGATTGCTTCATTAGATGCATTGATTTCAAGGTAGATGTTTATTTCTGATTTTATGCAACTGGATTTATGATGTTACATTAATTTTAAAGTGATTGGATTAACAGTGTGATTGATTTTAGTATAAGCACGGAAAAACTATTGACAATGTGCATTGATTTTTTTGTTATATTAATTCAACCTATTAATATTGGAGAGCAAGAGAAAAAAGGTAAGATGTTTACTATAATAGCTCAAGTTAAAGATTTGAATGGTTTACAATTTCAACTGCAATTTTCATACAATGGATATGAAAATATGGCAAAAATAACAGGGATGACAATAAGAATAGTAGAAGAAAATAGTTTGAGATTGATCATAGTGAAGACTATTTTTAATTGTTGAGAAATGACAACAAGAAATCCCATTTTAATTTTTCTTTCAATTAAACTGAGAATTAAAATCAAATTCTATTTTCATAGAAACTTGTAAATAGTTAATTAAGTTTAATTAACTAAATTATCTTAGGAATTTCGAGTTGGAAGTACGTTTGTAGTCATGTATATGTTCTCCCTAAGTTTTAGAGGTCCACAATGAGTTGAAATTGAGTTGGAAATTAGATCACTCAATCTGCTGAGTTAAGTTTAGTTAAATTAGTTCCAAATTTTTTGAGGAACTAATAGAGATTGAATAGTCAGTTGATGCACTAGTGCATCCACAAGTGTCACTCTAGTTATTTGAAGATTCCTTCATCAGAAAATCATGCATGTCGATTCTGAGAAAGACCCAGTTGAGAGTAAAGTGCGGGGATAGTGTATTATCAGTTGTATTATTTACTGGAGTGTAAATATCATGCATGCATTAGAGATTGATTCTATGTTTGCATTGCGTAGTTTTGGAAGCATGAATTCCCCTTAAATACGAGCTATTCATCCTAGGAATTACGCAAGAGATTAGGGGCTTGGAGAGTTGCAAAATTGGCTAAGTGTTGGCCAAGAGCTAGCTTGTGAGCTGAGAAAGTTGAGCATACTTGTGCGGAATTGTTCTAGTGAGAACAAGCTTTGTATCTTCACTCATATTTCTAATATATGCAATACAGATAGCGGGGTTTTGAGCATTGGCTTTCTCCAGATACATCTTGTGTTATGTGCCATTTATTTATCTTCTTCGTGTTCATATTGTTTTCATTGATCTATTGGCTTTGACTAGTTGAAAGTAGTAGATTCTTGTCTTTTGCTTTAATACATTGCATGAACTTGTGAATCCACGGGTATTTCTACATTAATTGACTACATTCTTATTATCAACATTTTTTGGCATTCAACACTAACATTGTAACTTTGCATTCAAAATTTTTATTTTATCTTTTTTCATAATTAAAGTTATTAAGAATATCTATCATCTCAACATATTGAGGTAATTGAGAAAATTTAAAATTAAAACTACTCTTCAAGATATATTTATTAATATCTGGAAGGACACTATTAAGAAGTAATTAGTTGTCAAAAACTACTATGATATCTAAAATGAAATGAAATAGATGTGCAGTATCAATCCTCCTCCAAGCTATTGACAAGATTGTCTTCCTTCTTCATCACCAACTAATTACTAATGGACAATTACATACACATATAGAAATATAACACAAAAACTATAACATTCACAAAAATTACCATCCAAATCCAAACACATAAGCACACAAACCACTCAAAGCATCCAAACACAAATGCACATAAACCACTCAAAACATCCAAACACAGACGTACAAACCATTCAAGGCAAGAAACATAGACTAAATTAAAGAACAAAATTATATGGTCATGTCAGGCAAAGAAAACATAATGTAAATTTCAAAGTATAAAGTTTATCTCAAACATATACATAATAATGATAATCTAGAAAAATGGCATTGTTTCCCTCAGTTGGAACTAGCCTAGATCCATCTAACTTTGTATCTATCATGTGTTGAGAGAGATCGAATCCCTCAAGATGCAAACCTTTCCTCAAATTCTACACTCCAAAAAGAAGGTTTGCACCTCGAGGTATTTGATCCCTCTCAGTGTATGATAGATCTGAAGTTAGATGGATCTAGGCTAGTATTTAGTAAGTTTGGTGTTTATATACTTGTTGTTGGGTCATGACTAATGCTTTTAAGTGTGATTTTTTGAAAAGCTTTTCTGTTTATTTTTCGATCTAATTTGTCTAGAATCTAGTCGGGATTCATTGAAATCACAAGTTTGATAGGTGAAATCTTGACAATCGAAGCACCCCATGGGGTTTTGAGGATGTTGAATCCATATATACACTCGAAAAGCTAAACAATACAAATCAAGATTCGGAAATTCCAAAAAAAATCCATTTAAAATCTACTCAATGAAAAGTCAAAAACAAGGCACAACTCAATAGATGTAATGTTAATCAAGTTTTATGATTAATAGAATAATTGAGTAGAAGTTCACAATTTTTATGTATTTGTGTGCTTCCCTCCTCTATCTTTCCAACAAATTAATAATGTTTTCAAAGAGCGAGGAGATCTACCAGAACCTGCAACCCCAATCTACGTAAAGTGATGACACTAATGCACCCAAGCCAAGGATTACACGCATTTCAGAAAAGGCGCATGGGCAATCACCTCTCGCAGGCCCTCCATATAGCAAGACGTGGTTGTCTGTTTAAGGCCTGTTGGTCAATTGAGAGACTTCGCCATTGAGAAGTCAAAGCCTTAGTTATTAAGTTTAAAGGCTTTAAAATTTTAATCGAGAGGGTTTTTTTCTAATTTGTAAGAGCCCCTTTTGAGAAAAGTTGTTTTTTTAGGGTTTATTAAAAGAGGAGGTTTACAAAGAGTTTTAAAATGTATTTTCTTGGGTGTTTTTTGTTGTTCAAAAAAATTAAAGTGTTTTTTTTGTTAAAAGAGAATTTACAAAAAAAAAAAGGTATTTTGAATGAAACTTTAGGGTTTTAAAAAGGTGGTTGATCATAAAAACAAATTGTTTTTTCAAGCATTACAGTGTTTGGGTTTCCATAAATCTCTATGTATGATAATGATAGGTGAATATGGTGAAGATTGTAAGTTAGGGGTGCATATTGAAAACCATATTTTTTTTCAGAGGTGATATGGAAAGAAGACTAACATAATAAGGAAAGAAGATAGAAGACAGAAGAAATACATTAATCATAGGTCGTAAGAATAAAGTAGATCAAGAAAATAAATTGAAAAGAAGAGTCAGAGTATTTCAAAGAGCTCATAGAAGTTCTCGCCGCAACTAAGGCATCTAAAAGACAAGCAAATGAAGGAGAACAATTCAAGGATGAATGGATCAAGATGGATTTGGTAAAAATTTACTAGTAAAATTTTTGAAAGTGTTACCAAATCCATACTGATTCATTCATTTTTGAATTGTTCTACTTCATCTACTTACCTTTTAGAAGCTTTGGCTACTGCGAGAACCTCTATGAGCTCTTCGAAATACTTTGGCTTTTTCTTTCAATTTTTTGTCTTCGCTCATAATAAATACAAGAGAAGTAAAAAAAAAAATTACAACATCAACAAGTGATGAAACATGGAGCTTACAACAAGAAAGTAAAAGTGAAAATGAAGTAGTTTCAAGGGTATATAATCTTGAAGAAATGAAAAGAAAATCTAGGATTGTAAAAAGTTTTTGAGTCACTGTAAGCCTAGTTGAAACTTAGACCAACAAGCATGTTTAAGTTATGTTGAGCCATGATTAAGTTAAGATTGAGTCATATGGTCATAATTAAGGGGGATTGTTAGAAATAGTAATTACTCCCATATGCATGGAAATCATGAAGAATTAAGTTAAGTTGAGAAAAACAAGTCGATTCTAATATTAGAAGTCAAGTCTAGTGTGAGTTTACATGAAGTAGTTAGCGAAAGAAAAGTTAAGTATAGTTAGAGTTGCATGATTCTATGTTTAGTAAGTTTGGTGTTTATATACCTATGGTTGAGTCATTGTAATGAAGAGGCAAGAAGAGAGACAAGTCGAAGCTTGGTGGATGCAATGTGAATCATGTTTCATGATTAATATAGTAATTGAGTAGCAAATCACATTATTTTTGTGTATTTTTGTGCTTCCCTCCTCCATTTCCATCATTATGGTGGAAGAGATTAGCAAACGAGGCAATGGTTGAAGGTAGTTCCTTGGACAAAAATGTCGAACAATTTGTGGAGGAGATTGTTGCCAAGGCATTGTCCACGTTCGATTCACATGGGCTAATGTGATGAGAAGGTATGACTTCTCGAATAATGTTGTTATAAATTGTGACAGTTGTTGGAATGGACATTGAGTTGAAGCCAGATTTTGTGTTGAACATATTTCATCAAAATAGGAGCTCATTGAATCTCAAATTATGACAATGATGCATAAGTTCAATAATATTTTGACCGAGTACCCCTTCTCCCCATATTAATCCTCAAAAGTCAAAAAGTTTCTAAGAATAATCACCTTCCTTTACTATATTACAGAATGAAATGAAATGTCAAGTGAGACATCATTCATTGTTTGGAAGATTAGGAGTAAGATTGATATGTTGAGAAAATAATCTTTAATTATAAGGTTAAATAAGATGTTATATATATATATATATATATATATATATATATAGATATAATGAAGATATTAATAAATATATAAAGAAAATATATTGGTATATAAATAGAAATATTGAGTAGATATTTTTTTAATAAAAGAGAATAGAATTATATATTTGTAATCATATAATATATATATATATATATAATATTATATATATATATATATATATATATATATATATATTTTTACAGATTTTATGGATTAATTTTTTAATTTTTTTTATTAAATATGGAATTTTGAAATAATGTTTTGTTATATATAAATATATATTTTTAAAGAGCAAAATAAGAAAATTTGATTATATTTATGTATTTAAATTTAAATTTAAATTTATATATATATATATATATATATATATATATATATATATATATATAAATAATCGTGTTAGGGCATATTTCAAATTTGCTTCTCTTTTCGATTGGTATAAGAGTCAAGTTTCATATAACCTGTTGTAATATTTTAATCCATGAACGTAATGAGGAGATTCAAAATTAAAATATCATTCTACATATCAAGGATTTTGTGAAATTATATTTAAAAGTGAAATAATGTTTATTAGAAAAAAATAATGTGAAATTGTATTTGAATATAAAATGAAATTTATTAGTTAAGAGAAAAATAAAGATCTTATAACATGAAGATAATAAGAAAACTCATTCTTTAACACTATAAGTTAGCACCACTTATATTATGTAATGCTAAAATGGTGATATTAACACACTTATATTGTGTGATGTAAAAGTCATGGCGACTTTTATTAGTCTTATGGGAAATGCAGTAGATCATTAAGAAATAGGGCATGTTGAAATTTACCAGTGAAATAAAGTGATGATAATTTTTCTTTTCTTACATTTATACGTGGAAGTAGGATTTAATTATGAGAGGTTAAATTTTATTACATTTAAATTATCAATATAAGTTGGTAAAGTTGTGAAGTATAATTCAGGTTTCTAACTTAATTTATTAAAATTCAACATTAAAGAAAACTTTGATCTAAAGTAATTAGAATCTAATTCAATACAATCATGATTCTTAACACTTTTAAACCCTCGTCATGAAAAGGTTTTTCATGAAACAATCACAAATTCAATTGATCATATAACTTATAAATATTTAATTATGCAATTGAAAATTAACAAATCTTTATGCAATCAAACAATTCATACAAGTAGCCTACAAGTAGCCTACATTGTGTTAACATACCACAACAAAATGTAAGCAATGGAAATTAAACATGGATTTAATTAAATTGAATATAATTAATAAGAACTAAAAACATTAACCAAGCATAAAAATTAGTTGTAGGAAGTGCCTTATCTCTTGACAAAGGAACTTTCTCACAACACAAAGGGGCAGGTTAGGGATTGCATTGGGTTTGACTCAAGTGTTCATGTTCCTATGAGGTAAATCAATTAACTAATACCTAGGTCAAGGCAAGGCTCATCTTCAATGATGAGGAAGAAATCAGGGGATCCATGTGAGTGTTAAGGGAGAAAAACCCTTGCAGTGATGTGAGTTAGGGCTAGTGGATGCAGTGGGGAGGGCATAAATACAATGAGCATGAAGAAAGGAAAATATTGGAGGATCAATGGTACAAATGATGAATAGGGTAGATGGATGAATTCATGGGGATGAAGGGAAATGCTAGGGCCCTATGGCAATGGTGATATCATATCCACTAAGTTGTAAGGGATGTGTCTAATCAAGGTGATATGATGGAACTATAGAGTGGGTCTAAATGAGGCCCTTCGAAGGTGTCCTCTATGGTCAAGAATGGGAGGAGAAAGGAAGAAAGGGTAAAGGTGAACTTGATGCTAGAAGCCTAGCTCTATTTATGAGAATGCAAGGGGCTAGGGGAGATGTGGTGAGGAGAGAGAATTTTATTCATATGAGAACTAAATAAAAACAAAAATAAGATTGAGAAGTAATATTTAGGGGAAAACATCAAAACTTCGTATCTTAGTTGGAATTCGAGTTTTTTTGAGTTGGTGACACTTGGTGCTAATGTGGCATGAGGGTTCCAACTAGATGCTTAGTCACACAATAGAAGAGTAATGAGAAGCAGTGGTGGTGATAGAAGCAAGATGGTTCCCTTTATAGAGATTTGATGTTATTGGCATGTATTTCAAGGTCATAAATCCCCCTTAATATGTCACCCTCAATAATTGTTTAGACATGCCAAAGAGAAGGGGAGCAGTAGTTGGATATAAGTGTAGAAGTTATCTTGGTTAGCAATAAATTAATAGAATATTACTGATCATGGGTGAGTTTTTCAATGACCAAAGACAGTTTTGGAGCATTTTGTTGCTAAGTAGAAATGGCTTCTAGTGATGTATTAAAGGAAAAGAAAGTTCTAGAGTGCCATGTTGATAGAGAACTTCCTAAAAACCTATATGTTTCACAAGAATAATGCATAATAATTTTTTGACTGCATAAGTACATAAATCCCTAATATTAAACCTTAAAATAATAAAAAACCTAAAACATAGGTTTGTCAATGATAATGCAAAATGATTAAAACACTATATGTTTCACAAAAATAATGCATAATGATTTTTCCACTGCATAAGTACATTAACCACTCATATTAATCCTTAAAATAAGAAAAACCTAGAACATATGTTTCACAATAACAATGTTAAACGATTTGTCCACTACATAATTGCATGAATCACTAATATTATGGTTAACATATAATTCACTAAGATAATGCATAATGATATGTCCAACGCATTAGTAATATTTCAATTATGACATTATTTCGAGTTAATATATATGTTTTTATTTTGAAGATTTAATAAATTTTTCTATTTTACCTTATTAATTATATAAACTTTATTTATATTAAACAATGAGGGTTTTATATAATTTTAATTAATAGAAAAATAAGGTTAATTTGTAATTTTATTTATTTTGAAATATTTTTAATTGGAAAGTTTCATTATATTTTTCTTTTGAGGAAATGTAAAAATGTTTTATGTTTGTGGTATACGATTATTTTCAAAATTTTGTTGTGAGATTAATGGTGTTGATGGTCAAGTATTCCCCCTTGATGCACACCTCTCCATAAGGTTTCATGAGTGACCAAGTGTGTGATCCACTCTCAAAACATCATGGAAGTCAAAATTAAGGCATCCCACACTTTCGAATCCAAGTCATTTGGGAGTGCTAGTAGGTGGAACCAAGGATGTTGTCTCACACCTCCCTTGACTATCTAATCTAATCTATACAACCCCATCACCCATGTGTGATTCACTGGGCTAAGAACTTGACCAATGTCTATAAACACTAACATATCATCAATAATCATAACAGTATATTATTTGCTATTTAAATTCTAGCAACATCAGTACTCAAATGACCCAAACCAGAATTTGGTGACTCATCATGTGCATGTGTGCCAAGGTGGTCTCCTGCCACACTGAAACAAATGTTAGTAACATTTTATCACAAAGATAATCACCAAAATTTATAAACATTATAAAACATCATCAAAAGCATCAATAATCCATATATCATAACCATGAACATAGTGTAGACTAAAATCTAAATAAGTACATCACTAATCATCATCACATGAAATAATAATAATCAGATCATCAAACTTTGATGTCCTTAAAGAATAATGTATACTCTATATTTGTTTTCCAAAGTCAATTTAATGTAAATCCCAGGTTAACTAGGGCAATACACTACGACTAGACCCTACAATACTGGACTCCTACTAGTAATGATGATACGAATGCAATTACTTGAAAAAATGCTTAACTAGATTCCTACCAGCCATGACAGGAATTTCGTCAAACATGTCACAAATATGTAATCTATAGGTTTAAATAACAGATCTAAGTATAGGGGTCTCATACTTATCTGAGATTCACTATGAGGCAATGATGCCTCAACACATTAGCTGTAGTTTGATCTATTAGGCCATATATACATTGTTCATTCATTTACAAATTAGAACATGAGGAAATCCATACCACATCATTATCATAATACATGCTTATAACTAGCATAATAACAATAGAAATATCACGGATAAATTAGCCATAGAATCCACATATAAATTAGTATAATACTCATGAAATAACAAGGAGAAATAACCTCATATTAATGATGAAAAATCCAACTCGGTATGGGACTACCACATTCCACCCAACCGTAGACATGGCTGAGCCAAATCTCTCTTCATCCAGTCACCCCCATGCCATATTCCAAGCATGAATGTGGGATATCATAAAACACATCAATCTAAAACCATCCAGGGCTTTCAAAGGCCAACCACCTCAACCCATCAAACAATTATTCTAGCTCACGATTAGACATCACAAAACCATCATCAGATTGGTCTCTACCCAAGCCTTCCAAAGCTCCAAAGCATTTGTTCCAACCAAGGCTGCCAGGACTAGTAACTCAACCCACAGTTGTCGCTAGGCTTCTAAAGCATTTGTCCAACCAAGGCTTCCAGAACTAGTAACTCAACCCACCAAGGGCTTTCATAGTGTTTTTCCAACCAACGCTTCCAGTACTAGTAACTCAACCCAAGATTTTATAGGGCTTCCAGAGCATTTTTCCAACCAAGGCTTAAGAACTAGTAACTCAACCCAAGCTAAAGGAAACAATATGAGAACCAACTAGAAAAATAGAGAAATCAACCCACAACATCATGGCTATCAAGTAAATGGAAATGCTAGGAAAATCCACTGTCAATCTAGGCAATCCTCCATGTTAGTGACAAATCATGACCATTAAAACACATGCATATGCCATGCATGCAAAAACTAGTGAGGAAAACATACATGCAACTCAGTACATGTAAGAAAAACCCATTGTAGTTGTTGATACCACTTTCCTCTTGTGCTTTCCTACTCTCCATTTTCCTTCTTGCTCCAAAACCAAGTATGTCACACTCCTCCAAGAGTGCTCCAAGAAAATTCTAAGTGTCCAAGAGTATGAGAGGGAGAGTAGAGAGGGAGCTCCAAAACTAAATTGACAAAAGTTTGAATTGACCAAGCCTACCCACTGATCCTCAAAAGACATTTTGTCAATGAGGCCTCTATTTTCTTCAATTTCCATTATTTTCCTTCATTTTCCTCCTCACATGCAATCTGTGACCTTTCACCTTCCTTTTCTCCTAATTTCCGTTATTTTCATAAATAAAAATGTCAATAAATGCCTCATGCCTTTCCAAAGCCTTTGCCATTTCCTTTGCCAATTTCCTTAGCCATAATAAATCGAGTGAACACCCACTAGAATGTTTTTCCAACCATTCATATTGGAATACGTGTCCAACAACTGTGGTCTTATATTTTGATATTTACATGGATTTTTAACCAGGGGTATTACATAACCATAGAAGTTCTTTTCAATATTATTATGTTCTTGTGGGTAGAAATAGAGTGTAACTATCTGCCTTTCTCATGATACATGTGAAGTAGGGATAAGTGAGCATGCCTTGGAAGTCTATGAATATTTTACTTATGCATGTGAGTTATGGATGTAAATACATGTGTACATATGTGTAAAGATAATTATATATGTTTTAATATTTATCTGCTTTTAATTAATGCATGTGTAGTGTCTATAAGAGAGGCATGTCTCAATAATTTGTATGCATTTTAATTATGCACATGAAAAGATGCTTGAAGCACAACTAGTAGAAGATTTATTATTCAGATGTTAGAGTTGTTGACAGTGGTAATTGCAGGAAAGGATTGTAACACATGTGAAGGACAGATTATATTTAACATTATGGTAGGAAAAGAACCAGTGGTCCATGCAGATTGAAGGAATGTCATTGCAGGGTAACCCACTAATGGAAACAATCAACCCATAGAAAAATAATGTTCGACGATTTGTGGGTAAATGATATCATGATTAATATAATAGCTTCTAGCTAGTTGTGTTGTAATTAAGATGATATTTATTTGTAATATTTTTAACAATGGTAAAGGAATGGACTCCCTTATAACCATTGAGTGAGGGGTGAACACCCTCACGAAACATTTAATAAAATTAAACATTTGTTAGTTTTTCCCTACGGGGTTTCCAGGGTATATTGGTGTCCAATGATGTGTTTGCATATTATGTCATTCTTATGATATTTCTTTCTTACGTGACATTAATACTTACCTCATCAAACATGTGATTAACTAGCCTAATTAAATGAAATGATGATAATAATGAAATATTACAACAAGGAGATTTATGTTAGTATACTACAACAATGGTTGTTATGTTATGTAACTTAATATTCCATTCCTAAAGTTACTTTATGTAATGACGATGATTTTATCTAATGGTCAGTGAGACAATATTGAATGAGTAATTTGGAAAGTTACATGCTAGTAAGTTCTGTAAAAAAATTATAATCCTATGTTGTTTTACACGAGATTTACTGACAGATGTTACAATTAAATGTTCTATAAACTAAAATATATATTATTGAATATAAATAGTGTATATCTAAACATATATATATATATATATATATATATATATATATATATATATATATATATATTATATATATATATATATCTTAAATGGTTCATAAATATTAATAAGCATCAAAATAATTGTTTATGATATATTTTACATAATAATAAAAATTATATAATTATTTTGAATTATTATTGATTGTATAAATTTACTATACTAAGTAAACATAATCTACTACATAAATTATGGAACATATTTTATTAATACTTATGTAATATTAAATTTGCTATATAGATCCAGAGATACATATTATTTACCGTATTATGGATTGTTGTGTTTAGTGTTTTGTTGTTTTATAAAATGGAAAATATATTATATTAAGATCATTGAGCTTGTAAATAAATCACCTCCACCCAAAGAGTAAGTGGAAAGCTATTTTGAAGAGTCTGGCGCCCATTATATATGGAGTTAATATTTGTTGACTTGGTGTAGTAACTTTTCAGTGCTAATCCTTATAGTTTAAGAGAATGTGTTCTTCAGAGGGGATCCAGTACAACAACTTCATGTTATGATGGTTCCCTTTGTAGTGCCTAGACATGTAAATCCAATATCACAGTTTACCAAACAAATCACTTTCAAAAATGTCGGTGTCACCATTGGGACAATGGAGGCAAATCATAACTAGATGTTACAAGTGCAAAGTGAAACATCTGGAGGCTTAAAGAATACTAAGGAAGTTGGGTTTGAGAAAATACCAGGCATATTGATAATAGATTCTGAGCAGGAGGACATTGCAATTTTATGGAAAATGTTGTACAAGATAAGAGGAGTGATGTTAGGAAAATTGATGCAGAGGTTTAACGCTCATGGCACCCACATTTCTTTCATCATTCAAGACACCTTTTTCATGGCACCCACATTTCTTGCATCGTTCAAGACCCCTTTATTGGGTGGGATCCGGAGGTTGCAAACAAGTTTAATATTCCTTGGGCCTTTTCCTGGATGCAATATTGTGCAATTTATTCAACATATCACCTTTTTTCCATGGAAAACTAGGTATATTTTACATTACAAAAACAGCAACCAACTCCATATATTTTCATTGTGTGTGCTCTCATTACTTGTATTTCTAACATAATGTTCTTATTGTTTTCAACTATCCCATTGGATGAAACACAAAAGACAATGGGTGACATAGGACTTCCACTGTTGAGTGTCTATGATCTGCCATCTTTTATGCAACCTTTAAATCCCTATTCCTTGTAAGTCTTAGTGGATCAATTTATGTATCTGTCATAGGAAACATGGGTTCTTGGAAATTCATTTAACAAACTGGAATATGAATAAATAAGTGCAATGAAAATGATAGCTCCCATTTGCACTGTCAATCCTCTCATACCCTCTGCTTGTTGGAAACTAGATCACTACTGAGAGGGGAGGGTGAATTAGTAGTGTGACACTTTTAAACTTTTTCTCCAATTACTTAATCTTTTACACCATGTAAAAACTAAAACACATAAACAAAGATTAGATCACCAAAAATAAACATGCAACCAAAAAATCAATCAACACATGAACACAAGTAAGTCTGGTGGAAAACCCTTCCTCGGGTAAAAAACCACCTTGTTTTTATTGTGCTACTCACATTTTATTATGCTAAACAATTCTTTACATAGAGTTACAAATATGGTTGCTATCAAATGGATATTGTTTCTCATGCAGATCTACGGACTACCATCCATTGAAGGCCACCACGATCATTGATTTCCTCTATGTGGTTCTCATTTAAAAATGTTTTAGACTAAAACTGATAACTGCTCAACATGAGCACTGCAGCAACACCATCATTCTGAATCAAAGGCTACAACAAAAAGTGAAAATAACATAGGAGATAACAATCTCCAAATACTCCACTAGATGCCACACAATCTCACCAATCACTTCTCTAATCCATAACTCATCACCTCACTCTCTACATAAATATGATGGCTAAAACATACTTCAGCTCACTATTGCTACAACTACAAACTGCTTCACAAAATTTGCAATACCACTCACACAACTTGCATAATCTTCTCCACACACACACACTCAACACACAAAAGACTCAACCATACTAGCATTGAGATTCCTCCAATATGTTAGATGAACTCAACTGCTCAACTCAATAATTACACAGAATTACTGGGCATCATATCTCTGTTCATATGCTTGATTTGATCCAGATTTATCACATTGACTCAATAAACCACTAACACCACTAGCCTTTTTGATATTTTCAACTTTAATCGGCTTTTAGAGATCCACGAACGTTTCCGACCTATTGTAACAAACAACAAACTTTACTTAGTTTCTAATAAATAATGGAGACCCTTTTTATTTTATTTAGTTTTTCAATTAAAAGTATGTTTCTTTTTTAATAAATGGACAACATGGAAATAAGTTATAAGTGCTTAAAATCATTTTTATAAAACTTAAGCAATTCCTTAGTGGGATGAATCATCATAACTCCCTTATCGGAGGTGAATTTTAAAAGTGTTACAAAATACTAAAGGTCTGATGGGCCCACTTTTGAAGTTCTCTTTATACTTAAACTTACTCTATTGGGTCATTTGTTATTGACACCTCTTTATTTTGTAAGATTTATCAATATAGAGTTACGAAAACTTTAACTCCAAAATATGACCTCGATGTGTTCATTTAGTATTTAAAACTTTACATATTCGAGACTTTCAATATCATAAGTTAAATATAATGGCTCCTCTAAAATACAAAATCTTTCTATCGGAAATTTTGAGAAAATGCTCTGAAATGACACCTCCGAAACTACAAAGCCTGATATCTTTTTTTTATATAAAGTATTCCATTTTCAGGAGGTTCTATTTTGAAACTATACATTTCGAAAATGTTGTTTTTGATGATGATGATGATGGTGGTGGTGGTTAACATCCACTGAGACCAAATTGGTCTATCGGACCTACAATTTTTAATTTTTACTTGTCTGGCTCCTCGTCTTTCTTGGCGAGATTGGTGTTGTAGCTTTCTTTCTTTTCTCTACGGTCTTCCAACTTCCTTTTTCTTGCATCTCCTTCATCTCTTCTGGTTCTTGGGACATTGGTGTCTTAGCTTCGCGATCTATAGTCGGAGAAGTTTGGTTTAGGAGATCTGTTTTGCTGTTAAATGAAAATTTATTTTCTGCGGTATTCAAGTCCTCATAAATGTTGATTTGTTGGGGCGGGCTTTCTCCTTGCTTGCTTTGAGAGTTGTTTCCTTCTTCCTTGATTTCTTGTGACTCAGAGTTTTCTCTAGAATATTCTTCTTTGATTACAGTGTAGTGTTCTTTTTGTGCTCCTTCCCACCATGTAGATCTGTGGTGGTTTTTTCTAGCAAAATTTTTCTCAGAGGCTTTTGGGCAATTTTTGGCTAGATGCCCCGTCTCAATGCACGATCGACATCTGAAGAGGACACTTTCATAATCAAGCTTCTGGTTCCACACATAGTCTTTACTTGTTAGGTTTATTTCAGCTGGGAATCCGGCGCTGAAATCCATTTCCACACAGTGGGTGCATAGGTGGTTCCTGGCATATTCCTCTATTCGGGCACCTACAGTAAAATTTCCCAATTGCGTTTCCAATGGCTTTTAGCGAGGAGAGATTCCAGAGATGCAAGGGTAGGCTTGGCAATCTCACCCAAACTGGTGCTGAGGTTATCACTGTTGTAGAGGGATCGAATGATGGGTTCCATGGCTTCATAAATAGGCCTGATTTTTCCCAAAACCAAGGGCCGGAATCTAGAATACATTGTTTGCTTTGAGGATTTTCAAAATATACTATAAAGAAACCTCTAGCACAGGGGTAGATATTAATTTCATCAGAAATGATAGGCTTCCATACCTCCGAGATCCAATTGTGGAGTGCTGTCAGCTGCGGCCAAAAACCATTGAACCGGCAAATTAGGGCACTTTCGGAGAACTTCAAAGCTTCATCGAGTGAGTCCTGGACCACTTGGATAGTGGGAGCTGGGGCTTCACTCACGATATGGGCAGGAGATTTCCCTCCAGAGTCGGATGAGCCACCAGTTATTTTTGCGAAGCTCGGAGCCATATTTTACACAGATCTGCACCAGATCTAAAGCCAAACCACAGATCTGAAAAGATACGAACGTCCCACTCAACAGCAGAAGAGATGTGACCCAATAAAATTTTGGAGTGCGGCAGATCGAAAAAATACGAAGATCAGAATAGTGCCGCAGAACCTCGGAAGAGTGCCGCAGAATAAAATAAAAAGAGATCAACGAAGAGTGCCGAGGGCCGCAGATCGGAAGAGTGCCGAGGGCTGCAGATCCTTTCAACACCGCCGATCGGAAGAGTGCCGATATGAATAAAATAAACTACAATCTTGTTAAATATACACCAAACAGCACTCTCGTGTTTTTAGACATTCCTCAGCAGCTTACAACCATGAAGAGTGCCGCAGAATAAAATAAAAAGAGATCAACGAAGAGTGCCGAGGGCCGCAGATCCTTTCAACACCGCCGATCGGAAGAGTATAATCTCGTTAAATATACACCAACAGCACTCTCGTGTTTTTAGACATTCCTCAGCAACTTACAACCATGAAAAGTGCCGCAGAATAAAATAAAAAGAGATCAACGAAGAGTGCCGAGGGCCGCAGATCCTTTCAACCCCGCAGATCGGAAGAGTGATATGGAATTTTCATCGCAGATGGTGAAGAGTGATATCGCAGATCGGAAGAGTACCAAGGATATCGCAGATCGGAAGAGTGCCGAGGGCCGAGGGCCGCAGATCCTTTCAACCCCGCAGATCGGAAGAGTGCCGAGGGCCGAGGGCCACAGATTTCATATCAAGAATATTCATTTCTGGATATTCTATTATAGGATCCTTTTGTATTTTGGGGCTTCTTATTATGAAGAATCGTGATATCATAAGTTTAATTCAAATGGTTCTCTGATATTTCACTTCTGAATTAATCCCACCTGGCATCCTTCACATGGTTTCCCATTATATTACTCATTAGATTTAAAGGTGATTTGAATGCATCTCGAAAGCATAAATGGTTTACATTTAATTCACTTTGTTATTATTAATTTGTTTTGAAAAAAGGATTTATTATTGTAAAATCATTTTTACCAACGCTAATTTGTTGATAATTATTGTTTCTACTATGCTCCTACATCTATACATCATAGGAAAACTTTGATTCCTGGCATTACGAAGAGATGAATAAGGGATGGAAAGCTAAGAAGAAATCTCCATTGCAGCAATCATCCGGTCCATTTGGAGAAGACACAAATGAGAAGAATTCGGGATCTATATTATTCTCTGATATAGTATGCACCAAAGGTGTTGGACTTTCTTCCTAGGAAGTGATTTATCAGCATTTTGAGGATGAGAATCCCAAGGTTATAGGGAGAATAGTTATAACAGATGATAGTGTCTTGATTTCAAAAGTTACTCCTAGAGATGTTACCAATTCTTTCTTACATAGGATTGCAACCAAGCTCCAACTACTTCCTTATACAGATATGGTCCATTGTGTTGTGGATAATTTGGACATTTCCAACAAGAAAATTCACACTAACAATGACACACTTATTGGACCTTTTTCCAACAATGATTTGTAGAGCATGTATCACCTACCCAATCCACAGTATAAATATAACAAGGCATATGTGGAAGCTTTCATAAAGGATCATGGACACCCATAGAAACAAATTATACCTTGGAGAAAAGACCCAAATAAACACAAAGTGGAGGAAAGTGGTAAGTATTCAACTAATTCTCTCGCCGATCCATTTGCCCAAGTCACTGCTATGTTGTGTCGGTTACAGGCACTACCCAATGTGTCAAAATTTTCTGATGACTGGGTACCTCTTATTGATGGAGCCTCAAAGGAATATATATTTGATTGGGCTACTTTACTATTAGATAATTTCGCTATGCATATTCTAGCTTTTATAAAGGGTTGCAGTATTTCTAAGAATAATATTCCTCCTTTCTATATGTCTTCCTACATCATGGATGCCTTATGTTTTTCAATGGATTTTCCTTTCGTGGGGTTAGAAATGGACTCTACAAGATCTGAAACCCATACATATTTATCATGATGTCTTATGTGAAACTAAATCTACCACAGAGTCATACTTCCAATTTATAGAGCCATTTTTGGGTCCAAGCCACCTCGGATGTATCAAGAGGCTGAAGATGACCTTTGAATGGTTGGGAGTTGGTTAGGAGAGGAATTATTCACTTATGTAAGAGTTTATGGCAGTCTCACCCATCCTCATGTCTTACCCTTGTTCATCCCAGACAAGCTTTTAAGCAGAGAAATTGCATATAAAATAGTAGGATATGGAATTTATAAGACATTAAAGGATTCAAATAAAAGGACGTGACCATATTTTCATGCTAAATTTGTTATATTTTCCTTAGAAACTATCACCATGCAAAGAAGGAAATTCTAGTTATTCAAGCCCTCAATCTACCTACTGTGCCCAACAAGCAATATGATCATATTTTTGTTGTAAATAATTTCACTGCTTCTCAAAATCTCAGGCAATTTGTCCATGAACAATATAAATTAGATGATTTGTTTGAACAGTCCTCTACCTATTCTAAAGTTCTATTAAAAATGGAATAACAATTAACTCCTAAAGGAAAAGGCCACTTTTCTCAATATCACAGTTCTCGAATAGCTAAAATTCTTGTACAGTTGTTATAGTTGTGTTCAAAACAACCTCCTGTATCTACAACTCAACCAGAGGCTTCTACGGAAAAATATTTTCTCCTAAGACTCACCGAGAGGTTTTTGTTATTTCTTCTCCTCCCCAGACTGATGAATTTATTCTTAATTCTGAAATGAATGAAGCATGAAATGAGTTCAACATGACTTTAAATTTGAAGAGTACAACCAAAAATCTAGTTTCTACTTATTCACATCAAACAAATATTCAAGGGAGTACTGGGAAGGATGAACATAAGAAAAAAATCAAATAAAAATGTTGTAATATCTTCTATTTTGTATAAGAAGGAAGTTGAGGTTATTCATGCTTTTCCCACCTCTGAAGGAATCCTAAATGTGGAAGAGATTCCTCCTCTAGACATTTTTTATAGTCCTCAACATAAAGTTGTGGTAGAAAGAGGAAGGAAAAATAGAAAGTTGGATCAGTCTCAGTCAGAATTTTTTTATAAGGCATTTTCGTTTGAATTCTTATGGAGAGGATCCACTGCAACCCCAACAGATGAGTTGGGGAAATTTACTCAGTTCACCGATGCTTATGCATCAGTTTCCATTGATAAAGTGACAGAAGTCTAGGAAATTTTGAAGAAGAAAGAACAAAGGATTACCTTGCTTGAGTAGACCCATGAGGTTGAGAAACAAAAAATAAATGAACAATGGCACAATCGAATCACAAATTTTCAATAGAAGCTTGATTCCTTACATATTTAGCATGAGAAGAAGATGCAAATGAAAGATGACCAGATCAAGGGAATACAGCATAGAATTGAACAATTGCATGTCAATCCCCAACTGTCAGAGTTTAAGAAGTAAGCCAAATAATTAAATTCATTATTAAGGTTTCAACGGAAAATGTTTTTTAATAAGATTACATCAATTCAATATCATTATAAGATTGCAAACTCTCTGATTGATCAATTGTCAGACATGAAAAAATATTTTGAGGAAGTAAATGAACTTTATGATTTCTTGAATTGGCAAAAAAGTGTTGAAGGAAGAACTGCAAACCAGCCTAAGATGGATGAAACTTAGAAAATCATAATATTTAGAGAATGGGAAATCAAAATGAAGTAGGTTGATTTTTTTGTGCATGAAGCTCGGGATACTTCCAGTTCAATAATATAAATGGTCAATGACAAATTGTTGCAATCGAATCTCATTCCCAACTACTCTGAGAATTCGTTGCCAGAATCCAAGATATTACTGAAGGCTTGACAAGAATAGAGTGCAACAATAGAAGAAAGGATTGAATAGTTATCTAAGATGGATCTAGAGCATCATTGGTAGTTCTTAGTCAAGCCACATAGTCAATGGATGGTTCTTCGATTTCTCTCAAATTCCACTTCTTATATGTTGCCAACATTAAAAATTGTTATTTTTACAAGTCATATGAGGATTAAACCTAGGTACCCTCCGGAACACACAATCTTGTTGGATATCTACAGGTTGTGACAGCTAACTATTGGGCATTCTTCTTCCTAAGATTGGGAAGTTGTTGCAATTATTTCCTGATTTTCCTATTATTCTTGTTTTAGTTGAAGAGTTGTTAACATAGTTTATTTTTATCTTTTGTATGTAAATATATAAATTCCCTCTCCAAGATGGAGAAGGGGTTCTAAATTTTTCCAAGAAAAGACTTAAATTGCACTATTGTGTTTAAGTTTTTCTTAATATTAAGCTAAAACACTTGAATTTCCACAATGAGAAGAGCTACAGTATATCAGGTACTAATATCCTATTTATCTATGTATTTTGTTTGAATGGAATTGTTATAATGTTTTGTTTTTTTTACATGTATATGTGAAAATCAATATTTCATGGTCACTATTGATATGCTTGATTGAAAATCGCTTTATATTTTGAGCAACGAGATCTCAAATATATGTGATGTTATAACAAATTAATTTAGTTTAATTAATTTTCTTTGATTGCGTTAATATCAAGATTCCATAATGATCTATATTATTGTGTTAATTGTGAGATCTTTGTAGCATGTATTTCATCATCTTATCCAGGTATAATAAGTAGTTTATAGTATCTTTTATTTATGTTATCAATACCTATTAGTAATACATTATCACTTTCCATCCCACTCCATATAATATTTTCTAAGGGAAATTGGTCCCATAATTCGAGTCGGAGCTACCATTCTAAACGGAAAAGAGTTTGATTTAAGATCTCGACCAGGTGATTTTCCCTAATGTTGATGAATTCATTTAAGAACATCAACATTTTTGGCACTCTAAGTAGGGGAAATTGACTATGAATGGTAGGAAAGTCTCATTCCAAACCTATAGGTGATTCTAAGAGTCACTCACCCTCAAAGTCTCCTCCAACTTCAAGATCACATTCTAAATCCCCTTATTCTAGATCTGAAGTTGCCCAATATTCATCTCTTAGCATGAATATGAAATTGGATGGTGAAACTTCCATGCATCTTCCAAATTAGCCTGCTAAATCTCCTGAACAACAAACCTTAATTCAAAAATTTGAAGGGATTTCCATTTCGGGAGAGCACACTACTTAGGTAGAACTTTCTGATGATAGTGTCACTTCATCACTAAAGTCTTCTATAATTATTACCAGAGCACAAAGTGAGAAGCTTGGAATTCAACCTTTTGAATTTCCTTTACCAACCCATAAGAAAAATAAACATATTTCTGGTACTGAGTCTTCATCTAGTGATATTATTTCATCTTCTCTGCCTCATACTCCCTCTATTTAACTCAATTCTTCTCAACCTATCTTACCTTCTTCCAATCACCCTTTGTCATCTTCTTCCACCCATATTCCTCCTCCACTATTAACCAATGCTATTGATATTAGTGAAAAAATATAAAAATGTGGGCTCATTTGACATTAATAACCATGCCCCAAAAAACACCAAAAAAATAGTTGAATATAAAATATAAATATAGGCAATTATAGTTAAATATAAAATGGTTAAAGAGTTAAAAATAAAATATAATTAAAGTTATCAAAGAGATTTAGAACAGTTGGTGAGGGAGCGCACTGTTAAGGCACTCAGTAAGCAAAGGTCACCGGTTCTCGCTGATACCAAAAAATCTAGCATGGTTTCCGCTGGTGCGGCTCAGGCCCGGTGCGATCCTCGGGTGACTTTGAAGGCCGGGTGCGATCCCCGGGTGACTTTGACGGCTTAGATGCCCCTGAGTCGTGGCCTCTCAACCACAGGGTAAGAGTGATTTTCAAGATTCACCCACTTATCAACAAAAAAATATATATATATTAATTTTTAATTATCAATATTTAATTTTATGTTATAAATATTTAAAATAATACATTATCTTATGTTAAAATCATTTAAATCAATAGATTTATTTGTTTTAAAATTGATAAACTTAATAAAAAATAATGAAAATCTTATTAAATAAAAAAATGGATAAAAAACCATTATTCTATTTTACAAGTAGATTTATTACTTTACATAATTAATTTAACAAATATATATTAATATTCAAATATATGTTATAAAGGAATCGTTGATTTCACAATTTTCCAAATAATCGTAATTTATGGTGGTATTCCTTAAATATTAAGAAAAAAAATTCATTTCAAAGAGACTTATGGTTTCAATTAAATTTGTATGATCCGAATAGGTTGAAAGATATTTATTAAATTGCTAGTTATTTATAGTAAAAAAATTTGGAAATTTTTCTGGTGGGTTTTTTCAGTCTAATTTCTCTAAAATTCAGCAAAAATTTATTGAAATCACAAAATTGATGGTAATCTTTTCACATTTGAAGTGCCCTAGGGATTTTTCAAAGTGCTGAATCCATATATATAGTAAAAAGCCAATTTAAATAACACAAATCAAGATTTCACTTCAAAATTTTCTACCAAATTCTAACCCCAGAAAATCTAAATAATAAATTAAACTTCAAAATTCACCACTATTTGTGAAAATGCATATAAATCACCAATAAAACAGACAATTTAGCTAGCGTTCTACCATGGCCTCTGCTATTTCAGTACATGCTATGCGAGTAACTTTATTGTTTCAAATATGCTATTTCAGTACATGCTATGCGAGTAACTTTATTGTTTCAAATATATGATTCGATGTTCTGCATGTTCATACGTTTGGAATCTGAAACTTTCTGAAATTAAAAGAATTTCTTCTTAAATATCATACATAATAACTGTTCCATGAAAACTGTGAGATTTTTAAAGCGTATACACACTGTACAGTAAGTTGCATGAAAACTCTCTGATTTTTGAAGTGTGTACGTACACGTGGTGAAAGTAGATGCATTGCGTGGCATCCTGCATTGAATTTATCCACACACCTCCACACACTTGCTCCTGTTGTACGTCGATCACTGTGGAGGAAGTTCCATGAAAACCCTGTGATCTTTTTTAACGTATACATACACGTGGTGATAGTTTTGATGCATGGCGTGGCACCTCTATTGAATTTATCTATACCTCTACACACTTGCTCCTCCTGTTGTACGTCGAACACTGTGGAGGAAGTTGCATGAAAACCCTGTGATCTTTTTTAACGTATACATACACGTGGTGATAGTTTTGATGCATTGCGTGGCACCTGCATTGAATTTATCTATACCTCTACACACTTGCTCCTGTTGTACGTCGATCAAACACAAGAAAAACCCTTTTCTACGCGTGTAACTATCAGACTTACAGCAGCTTGTTCCAATATTATTGCACATTCAACTACAGCTATCATTTCAAAATAAATGATATTATATAACTTTTTTCAGTATCTCTAGTCTGGTCCCTCCCCTAAACTTTGGAGGAGATCCCCGACTATCCTATAACCTAGCCGGGTGCACTTTAACTAATAGAAAAGTAACAAAATAGTATTTTAAGTTAGAATGGGTAATAAAAGTTCGAGTAAGATTGTGATTTCTTATTTAAAATGTATTTTTTCAAATGTATAAGTGAATTCAGTGCTCTAAAAAATGTATAAATGAATTCAGTGCTTTAAAACACTAGACGCGCAATAATTTTACATGTATAAGTGAATTCAGTGCTCTAAAAAAATGTATAAATAAATTCAGTGCTTTAAAACACCAGACTCGCAATAATTTTACAGATTAAATAACTTAAATTAATATGTATAAGTGAATTCAGTGCACTAAAACACCAGAAACATAAAAGAAGCATAATAATTTTACACATTAAACAGCTTAAATTAATGATTCTTATAAATCTCCACCAAATTCTAAATAAATTTAGCTTACTTCGTAATAAAAAATTATCAAACCACCCACCCTGCCTTCCAAATTAAATGTAATCAAACATCAATTAAATGTAATCAAACATCTGTCGAGAATAGTATGAATAGTAATTTCATTATAGTCGGGACCTAGGATTTGAATCTTTTTTCTAAACCTACTCCGAATCTCGAGAAATCCAAAAACATCGTTCTTTCCAGCATGGCTTCCCAATTAAATTTAGTCAGAAATCTGCCATGAATGTTGACTTAATTGTAGTCTCCGCCTGGGGTTCAATCTTTTCCAAGACAACTCAAAATGTCGTAAAACTGAAAAAACAATTTTGAATCCATAAAACATTATTTTGTTAGATTTAATTTATGGGTTTTCCTAATTACTTTAAGCCCTAACCAAGATCTACTCCTTTGTAAGAAATTGAAAACAATGCACAGCGGAACTTACTTTTCATCTTTTAAAGTTCCTGGTCTTGACTTGAGTTGTTGGCTCTTGAATCCTTCCAAGAGGTTGCAATCCTTTTCTCTAGCTATCCTTGATAGAGTATCAAGTCTTCAATGGAGCAGACTGTTTTCTGAGTGATTGCAAGCCTTGGAGACTCAGCCCTTTTATAGCAGTCTCAATCCTATGGTAGCCGAAATTTGGCTGTCAATTGACAGCTAAATTTCAGCCCCAATACTAGGGCAGCCGAAATTTGGCTGTCCATATTTATTACTGCTATTAT